>BHFT01024500.1:0-67702 GCA_004320025.1 Laticauda laticaudata
TGATTTTGGGTAAAAGTTGCTCTTTTTGATAAAAAATTCAATATTTATATAAATATTTATAATATTTACATACAAGCCATGTCCAACCAAGCTACACCCACAAATTAGGCCATGCCCACATAACCAGTTAGTGATCCCTGGGATCTAAAATTATGAGTTTGGTGGTCCCTGAGGTCCAAAAGGTTGGTGACCCCTGGACTAGATGACCTCCAAGGTTCCTTTCAGTTGACAAGTAGCCAGCACAGTTTCACCCTTGCCAGGAAATCTGTCTGGGGAAAGGGGAGGGTGTGTCCTATAACAGGGCACCTGACCAGCAGCTGAGGACCATGAAGGTTTCACAACCACTCTCCCCAAGTAAGAAGGGTGCAGTGGTCAGCAGAACCTAGTCATTTCCAGCAGGGGTCTGCCCCTCCATCTGGGATTGACACAAGGGTGGCAGGGCCCTCTGGCCTCACCCACCTATGTGCCCAGTGGCAGATTAAAGCTCACTGGTGCCCTAAGCACTGACAAATCTTGGTGCCCCCCCCACGCTTTGTACATATTGACGTTTAATGGTTAATATACCACTGCGCATGCCCCCTATAAGAGCTGCCTGGGAGATGCTCCTGCAAGCCCATCACCCTCTCTCTACAATGGGTGAGTTGGAGGGCAAAGCCCCCTTTGTGCAAAGAGGTGGGGAATTCTGAGATGTCACCATTGCCAGAAAGCAGGATAAACATGCAGAAAATAGCTAAATACCTTTAACATTCATTGGGAAGCAGCCAACGATGGTTATAAGATTGAGGGCGGTATCATAGTTCTAAAGAACGAATGGTCCTTGATTTACAATCGTTCATTCATTAACTGTTTGAAGTCAGGGTGATGCTGAATGAGGCTTACAACTGGGTCTCTGGAATTCCCCTCCTAACTGGCACCTCTTGCATGCCCTTGCTTTGTGACACATTGCTTAGTGATGGACATTTTGCTCCAATTCCAGAATAAGAACTATCTGTAACTAAATAACAACTAACCAATAAAGCACTGATGATGTTACCTAGTTGGGTCATGAAAATAAACAAACTCAGAGAACTCCAAGGATCCCACAGTCCTCCTCTTCCTCCTCCTTTCCACAAACCACACTCCCTTCTATCATTTATTATGTTCCCTAGTTGGGTTATGAAACATCTGCCAGAAAACCACAAAGCTCAGAGAGAACCAAAGACCCTATAGTCCTCCTCCTCCTGCTTTCCTCCTCCTCCTCCTCCTCCTCCTGCCCCTCCTCCTCTCTCCTCCTCCTCCTCCTCCTCCTCTCCTCCTCCTTTCTTTTCTCTTCCTTTCCACAAATCCCTCCCTTCTAGCACTGATGATGTTCCCTCTTTGGGTCATGAAATGTCTGGCAAGAAAACTCATCAAAGCTCAGAGAGCACCAAGGGACCCCTCATAACATCAACTACACTGAGGTCAGTTCTTAAAAGCCTTAGAAGTTATCCATATGGTAGCTGGGGCATTTCCTCCCCCCTTTCACGGAATGCCAGTTCTGCCACCCACAACAAATCCTGCCATAGAGAAAGTCCCCTCCCCCACATCAAATGCAAATGCCCATCAAGCACAAATCTATTCCCTTCTCTTGACCCCTCCAGTCCCAAATCTTTGTTTCAAGGGAGAAGATCTTCAAGAAATCCAGATGGTCCCTTTTGATCCTCTCTTTCTTGAGAGCCCAATGGAGCCACTCAGAGCCAGCTGCTCAGGAGAAGCTCCAGGAACAACAGCCCACAGTTGTTGTGGGCCTTCCACATGGACCTTCCACTTGGCCANCCAATGGAGCCACTCAGAGCCAGCTGCTCAGGAGAAGCTCCAGGAACAACTGCCCACAGTTGTTGTGGGCCTTCCACATGGACCTTCCACTTGGCCAATTTTTGGAAAAGGTCTTCGGGAGCAGGTGCTGCCCAGAAGGCCTTGGAGACCAACCGATTCAAGAGATCAAGAGCTCCTGGACCCCATGATGGCAGCCAGCAAACCTGGCTTCTTGGAGATGGCACTAAGGGCAGAAATGTAAGAGGAGAAGTGGTCCATGAGCCACAGCATCCCCATGGGGGCTGCCCACAGTGCTAAATGAGCTAAATGAGTTTCCTAAGTTGGCATGATCAGGATGCCCTCCTCCAGATCAGTGCCAGACTCCACTTCCTTCCCAGATCATGTCCCTGCAGTCCCTTCGGTGGTGTTTTTCTGTGCTCCCAAGCGTGTGTGTGTGTGTGTGTGTGTGTGTGTGTGTGTGTGTGTGTGTCTTAACCCCTTGCACAAATTCTGGCCAATTGCTAGTCTGTGATTCAGCGTTTTGTGCAAAGGCAGAAGAGGGCTGATTTGGTAACCCGAGTTGACCAGCTGAAGAGCAGCTGAAACCGTCAAGAGCCGTCTGGGAATACCGTCTGGGATCCAGCAGGAAGTCCCACATCCTGTCTGGCAGCACTTCTGGTTCCCCTCGCAGTGGGCATCAGATTGGCACTCCTCCGTGCAGTTCCCATTGGGCCTCTCCAATTCTGCCTGGGGACAGATGCCAGCTTTCTCTGCGACCTCTGGAAGAGAGGTTGAGCTGTGGGTGCCACCTGGTGACTGAGCTCCCTTGCCAGGGCTGGTGGGCATTTCTCCCCCCTCCACTGCTGCCACCCAGATGCCCNGTGGGCATTTCTCCCTCCTCCACTGCTGCCACCCAGATGCCCCCAGAAGAGGAGCTAGAGTGGGAGAGGGGCCTCTGTCCACCCAGGTGCCCCATGGAATCTCCCCCCAGCCCACCCTCCCATCCCTGGAGGAGGCAGGCCTGTGCCGAGCCTGCTCGGGGGCCAGGGGGCAGTGAAGGCCTTCTTCCTTCTCCTGGGGAGGCTGGGCAGGGCTGGCCCTTCCACCCACCTGTAGTGTTCTGTCCAGCCACACCAGGCTCCTGAGCACAGGTCATGAGGAGACCCACCAGGGAGAAGAGGAGGAGGGGGCAGCTGCCTCTCCTGGGTGTCATGGTGGCTGTAACTGAAGGAAGCTATGGGATCCGGCCTGCCTCAGGCCAAGCTTTAAGCTCTCCCAGGTGTGGCTGGCAGAGGGGGAGGGTAGAGGGAGGGGAGGGAAAAGACGGCACCTGGGTGAGCAAGCAGCTCTCAGCTCTTGTGCAATTGTAAGGAATCAGGTGTCACAGCCAGTTCTCCCTCACCCCCCCCCCACCCCATGCAAAAACCAGGAAGCTGCCAGTTCTGAACGCAGGCTGGAACTGACCGGTCGACCAACCAGGGGATTCGGATGTGCCAGGAGAGTTCGCTCCACCTGCTGGGCATCAGCTCTTGGATTCCTCAGCCTTGTGGATCCTGCAGCCTCCTGGCATGGGTTGTGCTCAGCCTGCCTGGGGCTTTCCAGAGGAGAAGCAGGAGCCCAGTCAATGCCTGGGATGGCTCCGGGCCCTGATGTGATGCAACTGGGCAGAGCCTTTGGCCACATCACAGGCTCCAAGGAGTTTCCTATGAATTGTGGCTGCTGGCTGCTGGCAATGGATGCTGGTGGCTTCCTGTAATGAGCCCTTGGATGGGGCACCTCAGAGAGGCCAGTGAGATAGCAGGAAAAATGGGCCAGGTGCAGGGGTGGGATTCAAATTTTGTAACAACCGATTCTGTGGGCATGGCTTATTTGGTGGGCGTGGCTTGGTGGTCATGTTATGGCTGGGCATGGCCAACTCAATATCACTCACATTGCGGCATGCATCTCCTCACCTGGCCTCTCATGACCATGGGGATGCTGCAACAGTCGTAAGTGTGAAAAAGGGTCATAACTCACTTTTTTCAGTGCCATTGTATCTTTGAATGGTCACTCCACGCAAGCAAAGTACCAGCAAAGGAGGGAAAAATACTCCAGAGATGTTCCAGAGACAGGAAGTCTAGTCCTTCCAAGAATGTAATAAGGGTCAACGGAGAGGCAGTTTCTATAAGCAACACCAGAATGTTTCCTTCCTGCCTTCCTTACAGGATTAGGCCAGTAATTTCTTCTAACAACCGGTTCTCCAAACAGCTTAGAATGTAACTGGTTCTCGTGAATAGGTGCAAACTGGTAGAATCCCACCTCTGGCCAGGAGGATGAAAGGCTGCTCTTGGTGTCCACACAATGGAGAAGGTGCTCAAGGGGTCAAGTGAAATATTGGGGTGCACCTAAAAGGTGGGAGGACGTGTCTATGGACCTCTCATTTTACAGGAAAGGCTTAAGAAGACCTTGGGTGATGAACATGTCATGCCAGCAGAGAGTAGAGAAGATCTTCACTCTATCTTATCTTGACACTCTCTGGTTCAGCAAGGAGACCACAGTGTAGAATATTTTGGCTTAGAATGACCATGGTGATCTTCCTATGCTTCAGACTCCAGGACAAGAAGGGTGCTGGGCTCACATTTGCTGGTGGACTTTCCAGAAGCCTCTGGAGATACAAGGAGGAGCACAGAAAGGGAATGACTCAATGCAGAAAAGGAGCTTTGGGCTGGATTCAACCATAGGTATCATAAATGGATTTGGGCCATCTTCTCAGTTTGCATCCAGAAATCAATGCAGGGGAGATTTTTTGCTTTCTGTGATATCTGGATCCTTTAGCCTATACCCCAAATGCTGGAAAGAGATCACTTGAAGATTTGAAATACCAGTTGGTGACTCCTGTTCTTCCTTCTCACCTACAAGTAAGTTGGTGAAGGTGTCTTGGATGAAATGAAATCCTGAGAGACAGAATGCCTCTTGGTTGGCAGAAAATCTGAGATGGGTGCAGTGCAGGAAGGAGTTCTTCTCTTAGCCACAGTCCTTGATCTTGGACACCCAGGTAGCGGGAACAGCCAGATAAACAATTGTCTTGGCACACTTGTGTAGTGGTGGCTGACTTTCATAGATCTGGCAAAAATGAGCAGTGTCTAGACTAATGCAACATCCTCAACACAGGGTAACAGCTCACCACACTCCGTGATTACTGAAGAACAGGACAACAGAGTTGGTAGTGAGCCTTGGAGTCCAATCCCCTGCTCAAGCAGGAAACCATATATCATTTCAGATAAATGGCTGTCCAGTCTCTTCTTCAAAGCCTCCAGTGGTGGAGCATCCACACCTTCTGGTGGCAAGCTGTTCCACTGGTGAATTGTTCTCACTGTTAGGAAGTTTCTCCTTGGTTCCAGGTTGCTTCTCTTCTTGATGGGTTTCCATCTGTTGCTTCTTGTCCTGCCTTCAGGGGCTTTGGAGAAGAGGTTGACCCCCTTTTATCTGTGGCAGTCCCTCAAACATCACAAGACTAATGTCATGTCACCCCTAGTCCTTCTCTTCACTAGATTAGGTAAAGGTTCTTCCCTTAGCACATATGTGCTAGTCATTTCCGGCTCTAGGGGGTGCTGCTTATCTCCATTACAAAGCTGAAGAAAAGCCAGCACTGTCCAAAGACGTCTCCATGGTCATGTGGCTGGCATGACTAAATGCCTTCGAAGGTGCATGGAACACTGTTCCCTTCCCACCAAAGGGGTCCTTATTTTTCTACTTGCATTTTTTTACATGCTTTTGAACTGCTAGGTTGGCAGAAGCTGCTGGGACAAGTGACAGGAGTTCACTCCATTACGCGGTGCTAGGGATTCGAACTGCCAAACTGCCAACCTTTCAGATCGACAAGCTCAGCGTCTTAGTCACTGAGCCACCACGTCCCTCACATAGCCAGTTTCTGCAACTGTTCTTCACATGTTTTAACCTTCAGTCCCCTCAATTAGAATAGAATAGATGGCCCCGAATAAAGGGACCTATGGCTGGTCCTCGCACACTGACGGGTGTCGCAGCATCCTGGTGGTCATCTGAGTATGTCTACGATGGATGCAGTGATCAGAAAGATTGGCAGTTTGGCAGTTCGAATCTGCAGTGCCACGTCACAGAGTGAGCTCCAGTTCCCTGTCCCAGCTTCTGCCAACCTAGCAATTAGAAAGCATGTAAAAAAATGCAAGTAGGAAAATAGGGACCCCTGTGGTGGGAAGGGAACAGCGTTCCATGTGCCTCTGAAAGTGTTTAGTCCTGCCGGCCACATGACCATGGAGACGTCTTCGGACAGCACTGGCTCTTTGGCTTTGCAACAGAGATGAGCACCTGGCCCTAGAGCTAAAAACGACTAGCATGTGGGTGCAAGGGGAACCTTTTACCTTTTACCTCTAAGGACAAACTTAATTCTGTCTGCAGTATCCAAATGTTGTTGCAGTTGCTCTCTTCAGTCCTTATGGGCACTGGTGAGATAATAGCAGCATTGTCAGCCTATATGAGTATCAGGATTTTTATATGTGCTTTTTGGCAGCACATATACTAAAATCAGATTGCAGGGATTCTCTTAACAATGGTGGCAAGAAAGGTCATAAAATGAGGCAAAACTCACTTAAACAGTGGTCTCACTTAAGCCCCTGTCACATTGCACCAACGGATGGAAAGAGGATGTAAAATGGAGAGAAACACTTGCCATCCGTTGGTTAACAGAGGCGATGCATTTCCGTTCTGTACTCACTGCAATAACGTTTTGGTTTCTCTTCTATCCGTGCCAGCATCCGTTTGATTGACGTTTCAATCCGCTCAGAAAGTTTTGAGCTGCTCAAAAAACTTTTGAGTGGAAAAATGTATCCAATTCGTGCTCCGTTAGTCTGCAATCCGCTACGCATTCGCTAGCATATCCGTTTCTGGCATACCGTTACGCATGCTGCCTATATCTGCTAGGCAATCCGCTGTGCATCTGCGCAAACTCCATCGCTCCAGCGGTAAACTGACACAGGGAGGAAGCGGAATCAGATGCGGAACGGATGCAGAACGGATGCCTAGCGGAATGCAGCATGGAAACAAAGCACTTGTAAAACGGAAAAAACGTTCGCAGAGGGGACCTTAATCTGCGATATTAAGGATGTCTACAGGATGCCTGAGAATGGCAAAGGGACACATAGGGGAACCTATACTGGCTATAAGAAGGGGGAGCAACTCCATCTGGATCGTCACTTTTCAGAAACAGCAGCCTGCGGTGCAGACCTCTGGGCAGCCTTCAATCTGACTCTTTCCTCTTCCACAGCATCAGTCAATGTCCCACCGTGGATATTCGTAAAAAGTCCTTTTGGCAGCCAGGCGCATCCTTCTGCAACAGTGCGAAAAAGCCATCTACAGGGCTCTGTGAACTCTACTACGGGAAGAAAAAGAGGCGGCCAGACGCGTCTGGGTCCGAAGATGGATCCGTACAGAAGAGCAGAGTACACGACACTGTACAACAAAGCTGATGGTTGGAGCTCAGGAACGAAGACCCTCAGGCATTCCAGAACTTCATGAGGAAGTGCTCCAGTTCCATGTTTCGACGAAGTTGTGCAGCGGCTGACACCCCAGGTTTGACCAAAGGCAAGCACCAACTTTCCAGCCCCACCTGGACCCTGGGCTCAAGGTGGCACTCTCACTCATGCACCACCTGGCCTTCAGGGAGCCACCTACAGGAAGCATGCAGTAAGCGGCTGGAAGGGTGCCACCCCACCATCAGCATTGTGGTAGAGAAGTGGTGCAGGCCATCAATCGGAAAGAATACATGGAGGAGCTCTCCAGTGCCCCTCCACTGAAGAAGGATGGAAGAAAGTTGCAGAGCCAGTGGTATTCAGAGGTGGAACTTCCCACACCGTTGGAGCCATCCGATGGCAAGCACGTGGCCTGCAAAGCTCCAGCGAACTCAGGGTCCTCTTTCATCACACTAACGACAAGGGGCTTTCTTGCAGCATCATCCTCTTTGCCATGTCGTAATGCTGACAACACAGTTCAATACGTACATCGATGCTTCAGAGCAACTGGGCATCTCAGATGCCTCAGAGTATATCAACGCCAGTCACTTCAAGGAGGGGCTGGAATGCCAACCCTCATCATGGGCTTCTCAGATTCCAGACCCCCATGCCCAACAAACATGCAAGAGGGGCCCTTTACTGTCATCATGGGGGGGATGATGCCTTCTCCCTCACATAACCTTACCTCATGAAGCCCTACACCTCCAAATGCCTCACACGTGAAGAGTAGGGATCTTCAACTACAGGCTGTCCAGGGCAAGGCGGGTTGGTGGAGAACGCCTTTGGCCATCCTGGCCACAGGTTTCCAGGTACTATCTCAACCACCATGCAAGCATCGCCCAGAGACCGTGAGGAGATCATGGAAAGCTTGCTGTAAGAAAAAAAAAAAAAAGAGCATCCTAGCACAATATCATGCGCACAGCTACCCAGTGTTGAGAACAGGCATTGAATGGCCTCCTAGACAAGGCAAATGGGGAACATGGAAGCCTGGGACATTTGGAGGAAGGGCGAAACCTGATAGACCTTGTTTGGATGTGCAAGGCCAACGATCTTGCACAACAGTGAAGGGAAAAAACCAGCACAACCTCCTGAAACAACTGTGCAACTCCTACAGCTGTGAGCGAGATGGAGGCGAAGACAAGGATGGGAGATCGCTTATGGATGCTTCTTCAGCCTGCTCATCACAGCTGTATGAGATTGTGCCAAATGTATGTTTGAGTGCCGCTAACATATGAATAGGGATTTAATAAAGAGTTTGTGTTTATGTCAAATGTGTGGATCAATGCTTACATCTGTTATTGAATGATAAAGGGCCCAAAGGTGTGGCAGCTGGGAGAGTGGACCATATAGTCCCAACTACGCTTGCAATGGAGGTTTATCTATCCTAAACAGCTATTACCCATCCCAAAGGTAAGTCCCTGCCCATCCCACTGCGATCTATCTTAACCCATCCTCAAGCATGAAAAGGTCTTAAACCATTTCTAAAAGTGTTTCCACCAAGACTTTATTAAAAAAAGAAATGAAGCAAGTGTGTGAATCAAAGATAGACTTTATTAACAACAAGCTATAAAACAAAAAATGATGTCTCTGGCACTCCTCTTGTGCGTCGCTCAGTCTCAGGGGTGAAAGGTCCAGGTGCTGTGGAGGTGCCTGGTGCTGGATGCTTGTCTGATCCCCCGCATCATCAGCTCCTCCAGAAGCAGAAGCAGACAGAAGCCCCAGCCCCAGAAGAGCGAGCCCATACTGCAGAAGCCCCCAGCAGAAGCAGAGAGTGAGGGCCAAGGGGCGGGATGGTAGCCTGTCCCTCTTGCCAGGGCTGGCAGCAGATGGCTGAGGCTTTCTGTTCTTCCGCCATGGTTGTGGGGTTGCTGGCTGGCAGGGAGACAGGCAGGCACCAAGGCTGGTAGGAAAGGCTGGCAGGCAGGCAGGCCACCAAAGGCTGGGCAGGCAGGCATGAACCAAGGCTGGTAGGAAGGCATGCACCAAGGCTGGCAGGAAAGCAGGCACTAAGGCTGGCAGGCAGGGCATGAACCAAGGCTGGCAGGAAGGCAGGCAGCAAGGCTGGCAGGCAGACTGGCTGGCAAGCAAGGCTGGCAAGGCCAGGCAGACAGCAAGGCTGGCAGGGAGGCTGGGCAGCAAGGCTTGCCAGCAAGGCTGCAGCAAGGCTTGCAGACAGGACGCAGGCAGGGCAGGCAAGGCTGTCAATCCGTCCAGCGAGCAGGTCTTTTCCTCTG
Organism: Laticauda laticaudata; assembly: GCA_004320025.1. Lineage (NCBI taxonomy): Eukaryota > Metazoa > Chordata > Lepidosauria > Squamata > Elapidae > Laticauda > Laticauda laticaudata. Next base: position 9,530 of record BHFT01024500.1, read on the forward strand.
AATGGTGACCTGCTTCTGAGCTGCTTCCCTTATATCCGCGGGGCTGACGCAATGCATCCTCCCCGGCATGCGCAATTAACGCTAGGCATCCGTTAGGCTTCCGCCCTTCTATCTCGCTAGGCTTCCGCTCTTCATCCGCTTCATCCGCTGTGCATCCGCTCTCATCCACTGTATCTGTTCCGCGTCCGCTTTGCTGAGGCCCCCCCGGAAAGCCTTGCGGATGGTTGCCATCCACTCTCATCTGCTTCCATCCACTGGACTTCCGTTCCGCATCCGCTTTCCATCCGCCCTGCGTTCCCCCCGTCCGTCCTTTCCATGTTATCCGCTCCGGTTATACAAAATTTTCGTCTTCCTTCTAAGAGTGGGATTACACCAAATGGGACTGGAGAACATTTTTCTCGTCCGTTGTGTCCTTTTTACTAACGTTTTGCATCCGTTGGGCAGTGTGACAGGGCCTTTAGCAATGGAAATTTGGGCTCCATTGTAAGTCGTAACCCAAGGACTGCCTGCACTTGGTATTACTTTTTCTACTTTTTTTTCCCCCAACATCCAAATAATTTATTGATTTCCAAATCTGCATATACTGAACAGTGCAATACATAAACATGAGGTAATACACTTCTTCCAAAAACAGAAAGTTCCAGCCACGTGGTAGCTTGTTCTCAAGTTTAACGTACAACAGAATATGTGCCAACTACAAGTCTAGTGCCCAGAGAAAGCTTATTTATAAAAGCTGCTTGCAAGGTTTGCCAATCATATTGGAATAGTTAATTTCAAACTGCTCAAAACAAAATTGTTCCATGGTGCTGGCAAAGATATCAGAAAGTTATCAGGTGGCTATTTAGAGCAACAGAACATCTAAAGCAATACAATCAAAACCATGATGTATTTGAGTGGAATTACATGTTTCAAGAAGAGAATGGACTGCCATTTGTCAGAAATGGTGTAGGGCCATCATGGCGAACCTATGACACGTGTGCCTCCCAGAGGCTTGAGGAAGTCTTCTTCAGCTTTCTGCAGGCCGAAAACTAGGCCCATTTCATCACTTCCTGTTTTTCTGGAAATACCAGAAGTGAAGAAATGGGCCTAGTTTTTGGCCTGCAAAGCTTGGAGAAGCCTGCAGAAGCCTTCCTGTAATGTCTGGGAGGCTAAAAAAGGACTCAAACTAGCCAAAAATCAGCTGTGAGGTGCAGTGCAGGTAAGGGGGTGGCAAGGTGGGTGGGTGGGATCGTGCGTGCATGCGTAGGGGGCGTGGGGAAGCGCACATTGCTTTCTGAGTTACTGGCACATGAGCAGGAACATGCAAGTGCATGCACAATTTTTGGCACAGGAGCTCAAAAAGGTTAGCCACCACTGGTGTAGGGTCTCCCGCTTGGGCAGGGGGTTGGACTAGATGACCTATAAGGTCCCTTCCAACTCTGAATATGTGTTAGCTGTTACATGTGTTTCTTACCTTAAATACTATGGCACAAAAACCTTTATATTAAATATATATATAAAGAATTTTTTTTTCTACTTTTGAATTGCTTCTACACTGTGCTCTGTTTGGTAGAAAATCAGGATCTCAACCCCCCACAGCACCCTTGTTTTGGATTCTGGGGGGCAAAGAGGGGACCCTCTGCATTTTTGGGAAGCCCCCCACTGAGCCCCTCCCCCGGGTAAGCGGACATGCAGCAGCCCAACCAGGCTGATTCAAAGCCATGGATAGATACAATTTACATGGGGCTGATCTGGCCTGACTCCCTCCTGGCTCCTGAGTTATTTCCCCCTCAGAGTTTTGGGTTTCCCTTATGCTTGCTGTGGCTGATGGGCTTGGCAACTCCTGCAGGTGTGCAAAAGGTCACTTGGCAGCCCTGGAGTCAACAATGTGGCAAGATCTGAATGTGCTGCTTTATTTGGAGAGCTCCCTGCCCTGCTCTGCTGTGCCCTGGCAGAAGTGGCTTTACACAACTCGTCCAGCACAGTTTGGGCCCTGGGGAGGGGAGGGGGCAGAAGGGGGGTGGCTGGAGAGAAAGGGGAGGGCCCCAGAGGCTGCAGTTGAGAGATCCACCGAAGCCCCCTCAAGAGGATTGTGTCCTTGTCCAATGGATCTCTCCGCCTGAGACAAAGTCAGAATGGCAGCCACACAATCAACAAAATGAAATTCAGTGCAGAGAAAAGTAAAGCCTTAACACTTAGGCAGGAAAAACCCAAAGGACACACATAGACTGGGGGAAACCAGGCTCAGTAGCAGGAACTGGGAGGGGGATCTTGGAGTCTGAGTGGACAACCAGCTAAATAGGAGCCAGCCATGTGCAGCAGCAGCAGCCAAAAAGCCAATGCAATCCTAAGTTGCATTAACAGAGGGAGACAATCGAGATCAAGGGAGGTACTAAGACCACTCTATAAAACCTTAGTAAGACTACACCTAGAGTCCTGCATCCAGTTTTGGTCCCCACACTATAAAAAAAGATGTAGAGACTCTAGAAAAAGTTTTGAGAAGAGCAACCAGGATATGAGAGGACTGGAGGCTAAAACATATGAAGAACGGTTACAGGAACTGGCCTTGGCCAGTCTAGGAAAGAGAAGGACCAGAGGAGACAGGAGAGCAGTGCTCCAATATTTGAGGGGCTGCCACAGAGAGAAGGAGGGGGTCAAGCTATTCTCCAAGATACCCAAAGGCCAGACAAATAATAATGGATGGAAACTGATCAAGGAGAACCTGGAAATCAGGAGACATTTTCTGACAGTGAGAGCAATCAACTGATGGAACAGAAGTTGCATTTAGAAGTTGTGGGAGCTTCATCCCTGGAGGATTTCAAGAAGAGACTGGACTCCCCTCTGTCAGAAATGGTGTAGAAGGGTCTCTTGCTTGGGTGGGGGGGTGGATTAGATGACCTACAAGGTCCCTTGCAACTTTGTAAATCTGTAAAGCCTGGGGCTTCCCCTTGTGCCTAAGCAACCATGGATAAGAAACCACTGCTGAGTACACTTTGAGTATGATTTACTTTGTGAATTCTTTTTCTGATATCAATATCTATTCTGCTTATATTACCGCTACAGTATTATTAAGGAAGTTAGTAGACTGATGGAGAAGATAAGCTAATCTACCAAGATTTATTCTTCACAATCTGTGCTTCTAGGGTTTTCAAGCTGATTGCCCAATAGTCTCTTTTAGCCTCTTGGCAAGCATCATTTCCAGGCTGACTGGTTTTGGGTTCCTCCTCCACCCAACTTAAAGCAGGAGCAATGGGTATCTCCTCCAGTTCTTGGACACTTCACCCAGACTCAGAGATAACCCGTAAAAATTCAGCCATGCTGTCAACGATCTTTCTGGAACTGAGAAAGCAATTTGTCCCTTTCAAGAGACTTAAACTCCCTCCGAATTTAATATGAGGGCCTTGGCACTCTCTGAGCTTGGTGGTTTTCTTGCAGATATTTCCATGTCACTAGTTTCATAATGAAAGTTATGTAAGAAAATCTCTTAGAGAACCCCGAGAACCCCACAGTCCTCCTCCTTCTCCTTTTTCCTTCCCCTTTTTCCACCTCCTCCTCCTCCTCTTCCTCCTCCACTCTACAAACCCCTTCCCTTCTAGCACTGATGATGTTCCCGAGTTGGGTAATGAAACATCTCCAAGAAAACCACCAAACTTCGAGAGCATGAACCTCCTCCTTTCCACAAAACCCACTCCCTTCTATCACTGATGATGTTCTCTAGTTGGGTCATGAAAAGGAAAGGAAACCACCAAGCTCAGAGAGCATCAGGGACCCCATAGTCCTCCTCCTCCTCCTCCTTTCCACAAATCCAACTCCTTCTAGCACCGATTATGTTCCCTAGTTGGGTAATGAAACATCTCCAAGAAAACCACCAAGCTTAGAGAACATCAAGTCCTCCCCTCCCCCATTCCTCCTCCTCCTTCCTCTCCACAAACTCCACTCCCTTCTAGCACTTTCGTAGTTAAGTAAGGAAACATCTCCAAGAAAACCACCAAGGTCAGACAGCACCAAGGACCCCACAGTTCAACTCTGCGCTGCACATGTTCTCTTCTATCACTACCTAAATATTTCTGCTCTCAAACTTCAGTCCTACCCCATCATCCTGCTTTAACAATTTCCTCTTGGGGCACATTTCTTCTTGTAGGAGAAGACTCAGCCCAAAAAGCTGAAATTGTTGATTTCTGGTAGATTTAGACTTCTTTGTGGAGCAGCTGGTTTCCTTATTTATTTATTTTGAACTTAGTAGAGGAGTCTCTAAATCAGGCAACTTTAAGACTGGTGGACTTCAATTCCGCAGCTGGCTGGGGAATTCTGGAAATTGGAGTCCACCAGTCTTAAAGTTCCAAGATTGGACACCCATGCTCTAGGGTCTCCTGCTTGAGAAATGGGTTGGACTAGAAGACCTCCAAGGTCCCTGTGTTCTTCTGCATTCTTTTCCCCGCTGGCTCTCTTATACTTGCTTTGAGCTTCTGAAAATCCACCTTGTTTCCAAGCCAAGAAACCTACATTTAGATTTATGTTCCTTTTTAACATCAAAACCTCCAGCGTGACCAGGCACATTCTGCTGATGATTCACTTCCTAATTCAACTTTCTTTATCAGTTAGGATCTAGTCAAGGTCAGCCGATTCTCTTGTGCTTTCCCACAATCATTGGAAAGAGAAAGTGATTGGTAAACAAGCCAAGAACTTCCTGGAAGGACTTCTTGCAGGTTGAACTTCATTCTTGACAGGTGGCTTCCAGTCACTCTGCTCCTGAGATGTTAATCTAGCTTTTGGGGAGACTTGGGAGCTCACATATGCTGTCTTCCCAGCTCCCAGTTTTAGAATTAAAATTCTGAAGACAGAATAATAAGGAACTGGGCATGGCCAGTCCAGAGAAAAGAACGGCTAGGGGTGACATGACAGCAGTCTTCCAGTATTTGAGGGGTTACCACAAAGAAGAGGGGGTCAACTTATTTTCCAAAGCACCTGAAGGGAGAAGAAGAAGCAACAGAAGGAAAGTCATCAAGGAGAGAAGCAACCTGGAATTAAGGAGAAATTTCCTTAACAGTGAGGACAATTAACCAGTAGAACAACTTGCCTCCAGAAGCTGTGGATACTCCAACAGTAGAGGTTCATATTAAGAGACTAGACAGTCACTTATTGTTCTGACCCAGCTGCCCAAACATGACAAGCCCTCTGAAGTGAACTCAAAGATTCCTTTATTAAGAGCGCCAACAGCCCCGGCAAAAAGTCTCTCTCTCACTGTGGGCTGCTAACAAATCCATCAGGCTGGGAGATGAACAGTTGTCTGCCACATCTATTCATCTCTGCCCCCTGCCTTTGATCCCCAGAGCTAGAGTGGGGCTTTGCCAGCAGCAGTGGCTCTTCTGTCCTGAGGACTGGCCCATAGATTTCCACTGCTCTCCTCTGCCTTCTGTGCAGCTGCGGGTCAGGCACTGGACCCAGCTGTTCCTCCTCTTCCTCATCAGCCACCTCCAGACCTGGGGGCTGTTGACTCTCCATCTGAGGGCTGATGGCCGGCCCAGGTTCCATCTCTCTCTCTCTGCCAGCTCCACTCCCTCTTCACCCTCGGAGCTCCCAGGTTGCCTTGATGCTAACCCTGACTCCCACACCACCTCCTCCTCCTCTGATTTGGCTGCTGGAAGGGCTGGTGGTTAACAGGCCACAACACTTGTCTCAAATAGTCTCCTGCTTGAGCAGGGGGTTGGACTAGAAAACCTCCAGGATCCCTTCCAGTGCTATTCTGATTGATTGACTAAGTAGAGCAGCTGGCAGAGAGTGTCTCACCAGATCTCTGCCTGGCCTGGACCTCCTCCAACAGAGACCTCAGCCTAGAGTGTGAAGCTACATCTACATCAATACAAGCCATCTCGAGAGGCTGAGTTGGCACAATGTGTGGATTCCTGCCCAGCACAGAGTGTCCTGGACTTACAACTATAATTGAGATCTGAATGTCCATTGCTAAGTGCTCTGGTTTTTAATTGAGTCACACCCATTTTTTATGACCATTTTTTAAATTGCGGTTCCCAAGTGAATCACATGGGGTTGTTGTTTGTGTCTCTGACATCCCTCTCTGACTTTCTTTGTGCTTCCTTTCCTCCCTTCGACCCTAGGGAAGATTACAACGAGCGATCATGTGACCCTGGGGATGCCGGAACCATCCTAAATACATGCTGGTTGCCAAGTGACTGCATTTTGATCACATGACCCTGGGGATTCTGCAATGGCCATGAGTCTGCAGATTGGTTGCAAGTCGATTTTTTTTCGGTGCCATCATCATGTTGAACAGTTGCTAAGTGAATGGCCGTAAGTCCAGGGCGACCTGTAAGAACAAAAGTTTCTCCTGCCTTTAAAGAATCCATCTTGGGTCCCTTTTCTAGACTCAAAGCTAAGGGCTTCTGATCCCTGCCAGATTTTGGTAGCTATGGAAAAATGAGGGGTTTGTACAGGGCTTCCCAGAATTCTGAAAGTCCACAGTCATCCCTCAGGCTGAACTACTGCATGTCTGTCTGTCTGTCTGTCCATCCATCCATCCATCCAACCATCCATCCATCATCCATTCATCTATTCATCCATCCACCCAATAACATAAGCCAAAGGAACTTCCATCCATCCATCCATCCACTGCCCATCCAATAACGCAAGCCAAATCAAATTAAAGGGATCTCTTGGGGAAAGATTCAGTGGGTGTTTTGTAAATGGCAGTAACAAAGCATTTCACATATGGAAAAAAGAGGAGGGGGCAGAGAATGAATGGTGACCAGGAGGGAGCCTGGAGAGGTTTGGACTTCAGTGTTCAATGGAAAGCAAGCTGTCCAAGGTTTCATTCCAGTCTCCCAAGCATAAACCCCACTGAATTCAGCGGGGCTGACTCCCACATCCATATGTTTGCTACTGCAGCTCCTGTGCCACAATCATCCACCCTTGGGAAGTGTGCCAGACATTAGGTACCCAGGATCCTTGGCTTTGCTGGTACAGACTGACAGCTTCAGCCCCCCTGGAAATCCTTCAACAAGAGCTAAAAAAAAAAAAGTTACAGGAGAGAAGGAAAACTCCAGCTGTAATAAATTTACTTCCTTCTCTGCAAGCGCAAAGCAGTGAGAAACAGTGGCAAAGCTCCCAAAACAGCTACAGATGCCACATTGAAGAAGCCTATGCGATGGAGACATCACAAACTCAGCCATTGGTCAAAAACAAGTGCAGAGAAGAGCAGCAGAGATGACCAGGGGCCTGAAACACTGGTGGGTTTCAAAAAATTTTACCACTTCTTTTGTGAGGGTGCTTTGCACATGCACTTTGCGTGGATACACACACACCAAATGCGTGCATCACGCACATGCAGAGGGTTTGCTACTAACCTTCTCCTGCAATCCTACACTTTCCCTGTGACTTCAACAGCTGATGCCTGGCAATCAGCTGTGCCATGTGAAGCAGCTGAGGTTGAAAAGCAGGAAATAAAGGTCAGTATATAGCTGAGGCAGGTGGGAGGGCCCAGCAGCTGATCGTCAGAGCAAACTGGTTGGCTCACAGATGATAATTGGAGCTACCAGTTTGGCCGAACCGGGCCAAACAAGTAGAATACACCACTGGCCTGGAGGCTAAACTGTACGATGAATGGTGGAAGGAACCAGGCGTGTGATGGTGGTGAATATCTGTAGCTCAGGTGGAAGATGAGGATGGAGTTTCATTCTCCGAGCTTGTGGGAGTGGGTTTCCAAATGTTTCGTTTCCAAGCTAGGTAACATCTTCAGTGGAGTTTAAGGGAGGTCAGTGTTGGTGTTCTCCTGTTTATAATGGCCTTGTGTGGTCAGTAACTCATGTAAGGTGAGGTCACATCAGGTGATGGTCTTGTGAAGGGGAGGTCATGTCTGGTGAGAGTCAAAATCATCCAACTCTGAGAGCACCAAGGACCCCACAGTAGCCAGATGGGAGGGAATGGATTAAGCATGCTGGAGCAATGGGGGCTAGGATTGGGGGGCATTTTCCTCTAAATTCCACTGTTACCTGTGCTGGTAATGAAACATTCAGAAACCCACCTTGGAATGAGATATGTCTAACCCAATGAACAGAACTAGGGGGTGACCTAATAGCAGGTTTCCAACATTTGAGGAGCTGCCCCAATAAAGAGGGAGTCAAGCTAGTCTCCGAAAACACCTGAAGGCATGAGAAAAAACAATGGATGGAGACTAATCAAAGAGAGGAACAACCTAGAAATAGGGAGAAATTTCCTGACAGTGAGGATAATCAGTGGAAGAATTTGCCTCCAGAAGTCATGGGCGCTCCATCACTGGAGGTTTTCAGAAGTAGCTTGGAGAATCATCTGACTAGGATGGTATAAGGTCTCCTACCTTGAGCAAGGGGTTGGAGTAGAAGACCTCCAAGGTCCCTTCCAGCCCTAGGATTCTAAGTGACTGCTGACTCTTCCTGTGAGGTTGGAGAGGGTCTGGAGGCGATCCTGGAGTGATCAAACCAGGAAGAAGCATCGGCCTGGTAGGGAGTGATTCAATGTTTGTTGACCTGGCAACAGTTAATGTTCACAAGAACCTGATGATCATTTCCTCCCTTTCACTCCCTCCTCCTGCTCCTGTCCCACCACATTCCTGAGCCAGCTGGGGAGGTGGGGGTCACTGAGGACAAAAGGAGGGGAACGGACTCATGGTGCACCCTTGCTTTCAAAGCAAGCAAGAACCACAGCTCTCCTTCCTGCTAGCCACCCAAGAGAACTGTGGGACCCAAACCAGCTACAGGAGAAACTCAGGGAGGCCCCAGCAATAATTCCCTTTGGACTAGATACTGCAGGAACCCACTCTCTAGAGTTCCAGAACCCATGGTGCCCAGCTCCTTCCCTGTTTGGAGTGGGCTTAAATCCCCTTGTCACCCACCAGCTCAAGTTCTTCCAGCCTTGGAGCCTGTACGCAATTTGGTTGCCCCCCAGAAGTTTGAAAATACTTAGTCTGAATCCTAATTTGTAGTTGGACAACGTGGAAGGGATGAGATGCCCAACAAGAATACTCATATGATCAACATTTAGTACAGAGAAAAATCCATTTTCATTGTCTTGGCTCACTAACTCTTTTCTGCAGGAGGGCTTCTGACAGTGGCCGAGGAGGACCTCAGCTCAGTGGAGCCTCATCTAGTCCAGAAGATCCCAACTCTTCTTGAGACAGCTCCATGGCCATAGCACCAAGCCATTCCACACCCTGCCACTCCTCCCTCTGGTCAATCTGCCAGTGATCGGATGAATCCTGGAAGTTGAAGGATTCCCCAGCTACCTTACTTCTGTCTGAGTAACAGTGGAAGGTTGATCCCAGAGGTTTGACTGGCTGTGGTGGTAGATCATCAGGATCCAGTCCCTGAGACCGCTAGTTAAAGGGATCAGGAGAGCAGGTGATGGGTAACAAAGACTGCTCCAGATCCTACATGAAAATTGTGTGCACACTTGCCATGAAGCCAGCAGCTTCAGATCCTCTGTGGGACTCTAGTTCTCACTGTGGCTGTTGGCCACCAGGGATGGAAAGGATGATGGTTTGGTCCAAGGTGGTCTGGAAGGGACCACACAGAGAAAGATCACTCTGCAGCCATTGCTGCCCCATCCTCAACTTTACTGTCCTCAGGTGGTTTCCAATATGCCCTTGGGTGCAACAATTCCTTCAGAGGAGCAAGAATGGGACCGAGATGGAGAGGAAGAAGAGGACACCCAGAAGCCTCACCAACAAGCAGCCAAGAAGAACCCAGACCACCAAGGTCTTAGGGGCAGATGCTCCTCGCCTGAATGATGGAAGCCTATGCCCATGAGAAGGTGCCCCTGACCAAGTGGGACCATGGGACAGCCCAGGTCTCCTCTGCTTTTGACCACCCACTGTAACTCTTTCCCCCACTCTGTTCTTCAGGCCATTCCCCAGCTCTGATAGCAGACGCTCTGAGCAAAGAGTTCTGCAAGATGATGGTCATGAAGGTGTGGTCGGAGTGGCACCCGAGAAACAGCTGGAGCTTCAATCTCCTCCTTCGCACCATCTTGTTCGCTGATCATGTCTTGCAGAGCTCTCTGGCTGTGGGTCAAGCACAGGAAACCCCCTTCCCTTCCCCAGACCAGGTCATTCATGCCAGACTGGGAATCTTCCTGCCTCATCTGCACCCAGAGGGAGGTGGGACATCTGCCGTGCACTTCAGTGACTCTGACTCTCCATCACTTTCCTCCATCCGGTGTCCTCCAGATGTTCTGGGGACTCCCAGAATCCAGAGACAGAATGGGAAGGGGGAGGGTGTTGATTGTGCTAGAACAAGCATGCCCAGGCATAGTGGGGAGCCCCCGGGCCTTCATTCATCGCTTGCAGCAGGCTGCCCCAGATCCAGGGGCTACTGAAGGGGTTAGAGCTTGGTTATTTTCTTGCAGACGTTTCCTTACCCAAACTAAGCAACATCATCATCATCATCAGACATCACTTATGATGTTATCGAGTTGGGTCATGAAATGTCTGCAAGAAAAGCAGTCCTTGGGCTTCTGATTTGGACTTCCCCAAAGACGGACTGCTGACCACGATCATCCGTGGCTTTGGTCCATGCTTCTTCGTTGGAGAGTCCTGATCGGCAAGATCTGGGGCAGAAGCTGCCTTGTAGGGGTAGCGGAGGAAGGGGAGACCGTCAGCCGGGTAGAGGGGAGTTGCAAATCCCCTCCCTGGCTTGGCAAATGCTCCCTCATGAAGACATCTGGAACAGTGGTCTAAAATGCCCACCCTGAAGGGGAAGAGTTAAGTGGGATAAGATTGTGCAGGAGAGAGAAAGAAGGGGACAGCAGAAGAAACGGGATGCTATAATTAAATGGAAGGTACCCCAGGACTAATCTTTAAGAATCTTTAAGAAAGGATTTGAAGCGGTGAAGAGAAAGGAGAAAAGAGATGTGAATTGTTTTTGACAGCAGTGGGGCTTTGAACCGAGAAAGGTAGAAGCTGGAAGAAGAAAGCATTTAACTAATTTGGATAAGTATACTCTGATGTTACAAGGGCACCAATAAGGCTGAATTTGAGACTGTCAAAGGAAAAATTTAATATCAATTGGATTTGATTTTTTTTTCTTGGAAGATTGTGGTTTAAAAAAGCTCTGAATAAATGAATTTTAAAAAAAGGGAGGTGAAGATTTGTTATAATAAAGAGTGCCTCCTAGTGGTTAAATTTTTTTATTTATTTTTTTTTTAAAGACTCTTTCTTAAAAGCTCTAAGGAATATTGACACAATAAAACAAGAACTTTGGAAAATTGAAACATTGAAATAAAGATATTGGACTACTGTGTTTCTCACAAAATAAGGTCGGGCCTTATTTTTTTGGGGGGAGCCCCGAAAAAACAGCTAGGCTGTTTTTCGGGGGGTGACTTAATTTCCTCCCCCCATGCGCACCCCCACCTAGAGTGCCCCACATGCGCTCACCTTGCCACAAGGCCGCTTCGGTCAGCCGATAGAAGCACCCCAAGGGCAGAGTCACCAGCCGCTTCTATCGGCTATACATCGGTTTCCCAACTGCAAACTCAATCATGTACATATACCATTGTCAGAGTAAATATCAGACGATCTCAAGACTCCCGCTGCATTTCTGCTTCCCAAGCCAGCCGCTCTTCTTCATCCGCTCAGATAGCCCTATTTCCCCCCCCCCCCCCNTCATGAAAGAAGCTGATTCCACCTATCATCTGCAATGGGCACTTCCGGGCCCCTCCACTTAGGTTGCCAACTAAGGGAACTCGCAGTTTACTCAATTGCTCAACTGGTTTCAAAGGGAGATCGGGGGGGGGGATCTTTGTGCCCCCTGCCATCCATTAGCGTCTTTGAAGGGGAAAGTGTGCTTTGAGGAGGAACGTGGAGATTACTGTCCGTAAAACAGAACTAAACAGCCCACCTTTCTCCTACCTTCTTCTCAAGGTTTTGAATGTCCTTGAATATCTAGGAATGGGGGATATTTACTCTGACAACGGTAGATGTGCGTGATTGAGTTTGCAGTTGGGAACCCGATGCGTAGCCATGCCTTGCCACGAGGCTGCTTCTGTCGGCCGACAGAAGTGGCTGGTGACTCTGCCCTCGAGGCACTTCTATTGGCCAATAGAAGCGGCCTTGTGGTGAGGCGATTCTGCCTATGGGTAGCTTGTAATGGCTGGTAGAGGTGAATCTGCCCAGCGAGACTATCTGTGGGGGGCTCCTAAAGCAAGTTTCCCCCCCCGCCCTTCCGCCCCTCATTTATCTTCACCTCATATTAGTTCATAGATGTGTTGAGAAAATGGTGTGGGAATGCATCAGTTTTAATAGGCCATTAAACTCGGTAGGGGCTTAATTTCACCTTACACCTAGGAATATGTTGGGCCTTCCTATTGGGTTGGGGGGCGCAAATTGTTGGAAGAAACACAGGTTAGCTGTGAACTAAAAAATTTGAGAGGAATAAAATAAAAGCTGATTGTTGGAAACTAAACCTCATAGACACTACTTGGATTAAACTAAGACAAGAAATATGTGTAAAACTGGTGATTATCTCTTCTGGAATTAAAAATGGAACTTAGAATATGAAAGAAAACATTACAAAGAATGAGAGTGAATCATTGCGGGTTTTGTTTTTAAAATTTTTGGAAAATCTGAAATTTCAGAATATGAACAACAAACAAAAAGACAGAAAGAGAAGGTGGATCTCACCACAGAACGAGGCCATTTTTAACTATCATCAGAAAACAAAGAATTCTGAAAAGGAGGAAAAGAGTGGGAAATAAAAATATGAGATGTAAGAAGTTAAATTAAAAAGGGGAATATTTGCAAAATTAAAAAAGATAAAAAGAAACAGCAGAAAATTGAAGAGGTGGAAGGAAGCTATAAATGGGAGGATATAAAAACTGGAGTGAAAGAAAAAAGGGTATAAAATGAAAGGGAAAAGAAGATAAGAAAAACAGGATCTGGAAACAAAAAGAAATATGGGAATTGTAAAAAATAAAAAGAAATTGTCTATAGAAGACACAGAGGGAAAATGGCTGATTAATATTTCCAAAAAGGGATTCTGCAAGGTGATGGGGGTAGCATAAATATACTAAAGTCATGAATATTGTAAAGAAATACGGATATATAGATTATTAAGATTGTGAAAATAGAACTGATACTCTGGTATTGGAACTGTAAGGTCTTTCCATATTCTATAGAGATGAATGGAATAATTGGTGGAATATGTTTATTAAATATATGAAATAATTGAAATGAAATATGAAGAAGGTTGTAATGGAGTATATTTCCCTTAGTATTGAATTGCAGGCTCCTATTGAAATTAAATTGTATAAAGCCATTGATGGAATAATAATGGACATATGCTATATTAAATTATATTGAAATAATTTGAAACAGTATAGGAGAGCTGATGGAATTAACATCAGGGTTCAGAGAAATTGAATTAGATTAATATGACTTTTTTTTGAAATTTTCTAAATAAGTCTAATGAAATAAGAAGGGGCGAAAACCATGCAGAATCTGATTTTATATATGCTATGTTAGTTTTAAAGGGATTATTAATTTCAATTTTCAGTAATAAAAGTAAATGTTTAATGGGATTTAAAAGGCGAGAGATAATTAATGAATATGTAAACTTTAGAGGTCGGGCACACTTAAATTTGGTAACTTTACGGGGAAATTATTCTTTAGAATGATTGTATTAAATCTTAGAATTTTATGAAGGATGCATCTGATTCCAAGCAATACAGACTCCACTAATAGGAAGGCCCAGCAGAATTTCTAGGCATAGGTGAAATTAAGTCTTGCACCTCAAAATTTAGCCTAGTTAATCATGCATTTCCCTGCCATTCTTTCACATCGTTCTTAGAAAACTACACGAGGTAAAGAGAAATGGCGGCAAGGGGGAGAAAACTTGCCTTTAGGAGCACCCTGCAGTTAGGCGAGGTAGAACACCCGATCTATACTGACCAGAACATCGGCAATAGAAGCTCCCCGAAGCAGAGTCAACCAGCCGCTTCTATCGGCCGTATAGAAGCGGGCTTCAAGGGAGCGCCCCACACACTCCCCTTGCCAGCGAGGCATTTCTATCAGCTGATGAAGCCTCCCTAAAGCAGAGTCACCAGCCGCTATTGGGGGAGGCATGGCTGCCCACAGGCGTGCTCTGACAGGAGCGCCTCCATGCAAACTTCCCTCGCCACCAGGCCATTTTAATCAAGCCGATGGAAGCTCCCCGAAGGCGGATCACCAGCCACTTCTACTCGGCACCAGTAGAAAAAAAAAAAAAAAAAAAAAACCGGCCTAAAGCAAGTGTCCACGCGCATCTGCCCTGACCACAGGCATTTCTATCGGCCGATGAAGCTCCCCGAAGGCAGGTCAACCAGCGCTTCTAATCGCAGGTTAGAAGCGGCCTCAAGGTGAGGCCCCCACACACTCCCCTTGCCACGAAGGCCCATTTTCTATTCAGCTGATGAAGGCTCCCTAAAGCAGAGCACAGCCGCTTTGCGGGCGAGCATTGGCTGCCACAGGTGCTCGACTAGGAGCGCCCCATGCAAACTCCCTCGCCACCAGGCCATTCTACAGCCGATGGAAGCTCCCCGAACGCGGAGTCACCAGCCACTGTTCTATCGACCGTTTAGAAGCGGCCTCAGAGGCAAAGCTGTCACGCGGCATTGCCCTGACCACCAGGCATTTCTAATCGAACCAATGGAAGCTCTCTTGAAGGCAGAAGTCACAGCCCACTTCTATCACCACACTCTTCCTCGCCCAAGGCTGCTTCTACCCAGCCGACAGAAAATGGCTGGTGACTCTGCCTTTGGGACTTCCATCAGCCAATAAAAGCAGACCTCATGAGAGGTGAGTGCACATGGTGCATGGGGGTGCGCCATGGGGACAGGATATTAAGTCACCTCCGGAAAACGTCCTACCATTTTTTTCAGGGCTCAAAAACAAATAAAGGACCCGGCCTTATTTTATGAGAAAACGGGTAAGTAAGAGATTAATTGATGAAGATATGCATATGTGACATTAAAAGTATTAAAAGTACAACAACAAAATGAAGATAGGGAGGAACTATAGTGAATTAAATAAGAGGCAAGATTGAAATAATTAACAAATGAAATGTATAAAAACAGTGTTCAGATAAGAAGTTGAATATAAATATTGAATATGCACACTATGGTCTTATTTGTATGTTAATGTGGAAATCTGTAATCGTGCTGTTCACGAAAAAGAGACATTTTTTAAAGTTGAAAAACTGAATAAAACTTTTTTTTAAAAAAAAAAAGGAAAAGAAAGCAAATTCCTCCTCCTCCTCCTCTCCACAACCCCTCGTCTTTCCCAACACTAATGATGTTTGCTAGTTGGGGTCATGAAACGTCTTTGCAAGAAAACAAAACCAAGCTTCAGAGAGCACTTGAGGTTCCACCAGTTCAATCCTGAGCCTGAAAAAAGGATTTCTCCTTCCTGTTAGCCAAAGGAGTCTTGCAGTTTTTGCCAAGATCCCTGCACCCCACCCCACCCCCACCCAGGACTCTCGCAAGCCCTCGGGCAATCTGTGCTCACCATTTGAGTTGAGATCACAGGCCCCATCATCCCCTGCCAGGATCACTGATGAACAGGAGGAAAGGAATCTTGGCCTGCATTGGTGCTGCTCAAGAAATTAAAACCTCTTCCAGGCTAGCAGAGCAGGCATATAAAGGGCTCCTTTTGGGTGGGGAGATGGGGGGAGACGCAATCAGGGGAGGGGGGCGAGGCCAAGATGTGCTTTTGCTAATGACTCATGCTTCGCCCGCCTCTCGGGAGCAAATCATTTCATGCGTGGGGCTGGCAGCCTTGCCTGAGGCAATTCAGGCTCCAGACCGCAAACCTCCTTCTGCTAGCCAAGCCGTAGTCTGCGTCCCCTCACTCCTTCACCCCCCTGATGGGTTTGCAGACGTTTGTTCGTCAATAAAGTTCTAGGCATGCAGGCCTTGCCTGTTGCAGGAACCGAGGAGGCGCATCCTGCTTCCTTGGGCTAACAGAGAATCCCTGGGGCAGCACTGTTAGCCTCCCTTTGCCCAACTGCCACTCTTGACCAGAAACAGGGGCTGCACGGTTTCCCAGGAGGACTTGTGACCTTTCCATTATCTTCCCCTGGCTGATGCCCAGCCTGGAGAGCTTTCCCTGGCTTAAATTCTCTCTGTTTCTTCTTTTTAAAAGAAGAGATATGGAATGACCATTTTGTCGGAAAGATAGCCGGGTTTTAGACTAGACAGGGGTCTCCAACCTTGGCAACTTTAAGCCTGGAGCGACTTCAACTCTCAGAATTGGACTAGAAGACCTTCCAGAGGCCTCTTCAAACTCCCCTCTTATTCTGTGCATTTGGATCCATGTTGAATGAGAGACCTGAGTGCAGCCATGTCTAACCTTGCCTCTTGGAAAGGATCTTGCCTTGAGATGCCCTAGTACCCACAACACTTGTGGAATCTAGGAATTAGAAGGGACCTTGAGATTTTTAGTCCAACCCTTGCCCAAGGCAGCGAAACCTTATCCATCCTGGTCAAAAGTTGTCTGATTTATTTTGGGAGATACCCACCACTCCTGGAGCAAGCCTGCTCCAACTGATTAATTGTTCCCCATTATTAGACAATTCCTCCGTAGTTCTAGGTTGCTTCTCTCTGGATTGAAATTTCCATCACATTATTTCTTTCTTTTTTTGCAAAAGTTTTATCAAATTTTTACATATTACAGGAAGGAAAAACTTTTTTTCAGTGGAAACGCATGATTCCAGGCTTAACACAATTTCTATTTACAACTTGACTTTCATTACCTATTCATCTTTCACCTCCAATAACATATCTTAATCTTACTTTATTATACTTTCTTTTAATTTTAATCATCAAATTTCCATCTTATTTATCATTTTCCAAATTACATTGCATAATCTATTCTCATATCCTTAATACATCATTATATTATCTTCATATTCATTATTTTTTATCTTCTCATTCTGTCAGGTCTGCAAGTTTAACTTATCTATGTTTAATTCAACATTCTAAGAAATTCACACATTTGCAAACATAAAGAGAAAGAATAATAACATACCAATACACCTATTTATGCCAATTCAAGGAAAAAAGAACGGGAATTTTCCCAATTTCCCCTAAGAGTTCCCATAATTAACTTCGAATTAATACTTTAAAAAAGAGGAAAAAGATACAATAATAGCTTTCTAATTAATTACTACATTACATATATCTCTTTTAAGTGTCTGCAAGTTCCCCTTTGCTCATTATCGAAAATTATATCTAGATTAAGAGAATTATTGATAAAACAAACATAGTTAATCCCATCATTTCAAAGAGCTAATATTGTTTCCCTTAACATTATTACCAGCTCTGTTTACCACAACCTATTAATTTATATATCTTTATTCTAATTATCTTACTTAATTTCATGTAGCATAGGAAAAAAAAAACAATCACTGCAATAATGAAACAATAACCACACCTCCCATCTTAATACTCTATATTCCATTATTTTCTGGACAAATTTTATCATTCTTATGGTTATTGCTTATTAAATCCATTTAATATTATTAATATTTTTGTTTTGGTTTATCTTCTTCTTTAATTTCACATTCATCTAAAATAGAAAAAACAACAATCACAAGCACAATAACAAAACAATATTCGTTCCCTATTTCCCCTTTTAATAATTCTACATTCCACTATTTTCTAAACAATCTTATCATTTCTTATCTTATTTAACTAATATCCTTCATATTTCTGGCAGAATCCCTTCCCAAATAAATCTCCATCAACCATTATCATCTGTGCCATTTAATAAAACATTCCATTTCTTGTTTATATACTTGCCAAATTCTATATATACCAATAACAACTTCCCAAACAATACAAACAAACAAAAACAGATTACCCATACAATAAGCAGAAACTTCAGTCCAAAAGAAATCACTGCTGGCAGAAAACACAATCTGGTCACGTTGCCTTTCAAAACGCCGATAAAACAATTGTATGCCCACAGATAAAAGACTATGCCGCACATTATGCTCTTCTACACTTAGACAAAGAGGACAAGACCTTTGATGCACCGAATCTCCACCCACCGTCTCACCCGTTTTTACGCAATTTTGTAAATCAAACCTAAAAAGGGGAAACTCCAAGGTCCATCTTTCACAAACCAAGGGATTAGGAACGAATGGGTAAAGACTGCAATGACGACACATCAAAGCCCAACATCTTTAACACATTCTTTGCGCTCAGTATATTGTAGAGTCAGCAATGGGTTTCAACCAGGGACTTCTAGCCCAAACAACAGACAACTACAATGATCTAATACAGAATCAAGTTTTACAGAAGGACATTGTTGAAAAAGGCACTCATCATGACGTCTCCTACTATTGGACTGATGTAATATGTGCCCATACTTCTTTAAAAAAATGCCTATCCAACTGCCATAGCTGGAACCTCTAAGCATAATCTTTGAAACATCTTTCATGGGGGACCCAGTCCTTGCCAAAACTATGTCAAGCCACGGTCATCACCCATCTTCAAAAGGAGGCGCACCAGCCTGGTTAAAAATTACAGACCAATCTCTTCTTATGACCTGTTAAAGTCATGGAATCAATTATTTACCAATCCTCATTCCTCCACTTTGAGAGACAACACTCCATACACTCTATAATACATTTGGTTTCTAGAAAAAAACCTTATATCCTGTTAATGCTGCAAACTCTTATCACTGCAAAACATATGACTAACAACACTCATCAGGGCAAAGCAATAGACACAATTGTACATAAGACTTCTGTTTTAAAGCCTTTGAGTTTAGTGTACACTGACAAACTACTCACCTAAAATAAAATCTTATGGCTGTTCTTGCGACACCTCTGCATACCTGGATAGATAGCATTCCTGGTCTAACAGACAACAAATGTCAAAATTGGAAAGCATCCTATTATTCATGGTACGTGCAAAGGCAAAGTTCCCCCAAGGCAGAGTTCTAGGACCAACCTCTTCATACTCTACACAAATGACCTCCCTGTGATCATAAAGAAGTTAGCTGCATCTCTTCACTCATCGATGTAAAGCTATTCATACACCCACGACATACTGCTACCGCCTTCTAAGAAAGACCTTGACTATGTTATCAGGCAATGGTTCAAACAAATGGCAACTTCAAAATCTCAAAAATAAATGGCTCTGTCCTACAATATTGGCAAAAAAAAATATATCAGAAAGATAAATACAAGCGTGAATAGTCAAAGATCTTGTTGTATGTCCAAGGCTCTGTAAAGGCCTTAGGAATATTCCATCTCTAATGACCTAAGTGCTGGGAGCTCGAACTGTAAACTTTACACAGCGCAAAAGGCATTAAGCAGGTTGTTAACACTAATCTTTACAATAGCTTTTTCTCTGGTAATATCACACTACTACTGGACGATACAAAACATTGCTAGACCAATACTTGATACAGCTCATCGTCTTGGAACCCATGTACGTATCTGATATTAGCACAGTTTGAGAAAGTCCAGAAATAATTTCACAAGAAGAGTTCTCCACTCCTCTAACCTTCGTTGCAGAAGACCTGATGCCACCAGAACTCGAAATTTCTGGACCTAGAACTTAGAAGCTATGCCACCTTCGGTCCGATCTAAGTAGTAGGGTATATAAAATCATACATTACAATGGTCCTAATCCTGTCATGAATAGTTCAGCTTCTCACCTAAAACAAGAGCAACAATATAGAATTACAAACTCAAGGTAATCGCACCAAACTTGACTGGCAGGAAATACAGACTTCAGCGAATAACAGAATGGTCAATGTCTGGAATATTCTAGCTAACTCTGTGGTTTTCTTCCCCAAACCCCAAAAACTTTAACCTGAGCTGTCTACTATTGACCTACCCCTATTCCTAAGATGTTGTAGGGGTGTGCATAACGCACCAAACTCGTGGCCTACCATTCTGTTATTGTTTCTTTTAAATTTTTTTTCTTTAATATATACCATTTTCATGTATTCATAAACTATGTATATACTTATACCTATTATCTTGTAAGCAATTGACAAATCAAAATAAATAAAATAAATAAATAAAAATAAATTTCCAAGTCCGGGTTCATTCTTGCCCTCTTAATATCACTCCAATTGCTCACAGATCTCCCTTCTTTTCCATTACTCCCCACTGAAGTTTCCTTTCTTGCTGTTTCCTTTTCTTTTGTTTGGTTTTTAAAGTCAACTCCTTTTTAATTACAATGTTGAACCTCCTGTTAGTTCTTTTTCTATTCCTCCTTTGCTTAAATTTCTGTTGATTCAAGTGTTCATTAAAGATGGCCACTTCTTGTGATGACTTGTCTTTTTCTTGTTGCTCTTGGTATTTTGAAACCTCCATTTCCAAAAATTGCAATGCAAAACCAAATAGATTTCCTTCTTTTTGTAGTATGTTTTTCATGTTTTTAAGTTCCAATTTAAGATCCATTAACTTTCTTGCCATCTTTAGACAATGTTTATGAAAGTTTTTCCAGCATTATATGATTTCTTTCCCAACAATTTCCAGATTGGTTCCACTTTTCAATATCCGTTGATTAAATGGATTAAAGTTATAATTCAAAAACACCAAACTCTTCCACCATTTCCCTTTATTTACAGTTTTCACTCTCACTTTCCAAGGTCTCTATTTTATAGTATCCTAATTTCAGTTATTTTGTCTGAATAAATCTTTAACGGATCCATGTTTTAAAGTCAAAAGGGGTGCTTAAACAATTCACTTCTCCACTAAATGGCACTATTCACTGTATTTAAAGGCAATTCTTTTCCTTTTTCCAGATTTTTTCTGACTCATTCAAAATTTTAAAGTTCCAATATCAATAAGTCCAAACATTAACTTTCAAGCTTTATTTTCCAGCTTGACACAGCCCAGCCCAGCTTTAATAAAAAATCTTTGGTATTAGGGTTGTATTTTTAATTATTTCAAATACAAATTTCTTCTTCCAGCTTCTTCTTTTAGGGACAAAGCCACTTCATCTGTCACAATTTTTCTTTCTTAATTTTTTTGTCTGCTGCTTAAATCCTCTTTAAACATTTTAAAAAGTTTCAAAACCAGTGTACCTTTTGCCAAAAATCTCCTGGTTTCTATGCGGTCCTCTTTTTTCACTGCTCCTCCTGTACAATCTTATTACAGCTATCTCTTCCCCTTCAGGATGGCCATTTTAGGCCACCGCTTCAGATGTCTTCAGGAGGGAGTATTTGCAAAGCCAGGGAGGGAATTTGCAGTTCCCCTCTAACCAGCTGGCAGTCTCCCCTTCCTCCACCACCCCTACAAGACGGCTTCTGCCCCAGATCTAAGCGACCAAGGCTCTCAGATGAAGAAGCACAGACCAAAGCCGCGGACAATAACAACAGTTGTACGTCTTTGGGGAAATTCAACCGGAAGTCCCCATCCATTGTTTCTTGTCCTGCCTTCAGGTGCTTTGGAAAATAAGTTGACCCCCCTCCTCTTCTTTGTGGCAGCCCCTCAAATACTGGAATACTGTTATCATGTTGTCCCTAGTCCTTCTCTTCATTAAACTAAACATGCCTAGCTTTCTTAGCTGCTCATCATATGGCTTAGCCTCCAGACCCCTGCTCATCATTCTTGCTCTTCTCTGTACTCTTTCTAGGGTCCCAGCATCATTTTCCTTCCCCTCTCCCTCATCCCCTTCTTCCCTTCAACATGATTCCATCTGAATGACAGGAGTAAACCCTTTTCTCAACTGTTGGGAAGACTATCTTGAAAATCTTTCTGGAGTGGATGGACTCTCCTTCAGGTTTCGTACCTCATACTTGGAGCCTTCAATTATTAGGGCCATGGCTGCTGGTACTGCATTCAGCCATGGTCATCCTTCCCAGAAAACTCTTTTAAGGAGTCTAAGAAGAAAAGCGGTTATTGGCAGCTGTCAGGTCTGTCGTGTAATGCAAGGATGGCCAATGGGGCAGGAAAAAACCACCAGAGGTTGAGAGATGAGCCAACTCCTTGGGTTGGCTCAGCTGCAAGAATTTGCACCACTTTCATTGTCCAGGATGCCTTTGGGTCAGGGAGGTGACCATCCATCCTTTCAACACAGGCTGAAACAGCCCAGGTCCCTCCATCATGATCAACTCAACTGTGGTAGTTTGCATGCCACAGCAGAGTCAGGATTCTCTTGGATCTCATCTTGCATGGTTGTGTGGCAGGGGTGGGATTCTACTGGTTTCAAGCGAACCGGTAGCTCTGAGGATCATCTGTGAGCAAACTAGTTCTCTCTGACAATCAGCTGTTGTGCCCGTCTGGCCAGCTCTATTCTGAGCTTCATTTCCTAGTTTTTAGCTGTTTCATATGGCACCTACAGATCCACCCGAGCTACAGATATTCACCACCATCACATACCTGGTTCCCTCCAGTATTCATCATATGATTTAGCCTCCAGGCCAGCGGTTTGGTCCAGTTCAGCCAAACTGGTAGCTCTGATGATCATCTGTGAGTGAACTGGTTCACTCCGACAATCAGCTGCTGGGCCCGCCTGCCTGCCCCAGCTCTATTCTGAGCTTTATTTCCTGGTTTTCAAGCTTAGCTACTTCGCGCAGCATAGCGGATTGTGGATTTCAAGCATCAGCTGCTTAACACACAGGGAGATTGCAGGATTGCAGAAGGTCAGTAGCAAACCCTCTGCGTGTGCACAAAGCACTCACCAAACCAGTTGTTATACCAGTTGAATCACATTCCTGCTGTGTGGTGACTGTCCACCCTGAAGCTGTCCTATCCGAAGCCATCTTGGACCTTCAGTGCTGCCACACTAGAGCTGAGAGATAGGGAGGGGGGATTAGAGGTAGTTGGGGTTGTATAGACAAAACAAAATACATTTTCTTGGGAACCAAGGACTTTCTCAGATCTGGCTGGAGGAAGGAGTAGTGATGTCACCAAATGGGCACTGCAGTGATTGGGCCATGGGACTGATTGTTTGGGATTGAGGGGAAAACTTTCCCTTTTTTCATTTAAAAATAATTTTATTAAGCATATTTTCATCATAAAGACACATTTCCACATTACAGCATTTCAATATTGATGTTCACTCACATTGATATATTATCTAATTATGCAGATTGCTACTATATATTACATGTTTGTTTTTACATTCAACCATAAACCAAATATTTACAGGGTTACAAACAATATATATTTCAACTTACTATAGCTTCTACATGTTTCCTAGTATAATTTTATTGCTTATTGTACCCTCTGATTATCATTAAGTGTTGCACTTGATGATTCTTGACTCTTGATGAATGTATCTTTTCTTTTATGTACACTGAGAGCATTTGCACCAAGACAAATTCCTTGTCTGTCCACTTGGCCAATAAAGAATTCTAATTCTACATATCCTTCATCTATCGGCTTTGCATCTACCTTTCAACCAATTGTGCCATAAATTCCAAATCTCATAGTACTGCATTTCTTCCCAACCCTTTAATTCCACCGATAACCTATCCATCTCCGCACATTCTAAAACCTTTTTTATTATCATTATATTAGGAGTATTGTCTTATTTCCAGTTCTGGGCAAAGGCAATTCTGGACACAGTTATTATATGAAGCATTATGTATTGGAATTTTTTACAAATATTATCTCTTAATATACCCAATAAAAATATCTCAGGTTACATCTTGATCTTTTGTTTTGTAATTTCTTCTAGCCAATTCTTAATTTTGTGTCAGTATTTCTTAGCTTTGGGGCAGGTCCACCACATATGAAAGTTGGTCCCTTGTTTATGGTCACATCTTTTAATTAGGTGAAAATTAAAGAGTCTTCAGATTTGGTTTTCTCCAGAAATGTGCCAATTTGATATTTCCAGTAAAGGTTTTCTTTGATGAATCTACCTGCCTCGGAGTTCTTGCTCACAATGGATCTATTCAGGAATACCTTGCTCTCAGGAATTATGGGAGCTTTATCACTTGAGACTTTCAAGAAGAGATTGGACTGCCATTTGCCAGAAATGGTGTAGGGTCTCCTGCTTGGGTGGGGGGTTGGACTAGATGACCTACAAGGTCCCTTCCAACTCTGATTATCTGTTATCTGTTATTCCTTGGAACCGTGACATGGACATCAAAGCTGCATGTCCCAAAAGTGCTTTTCAAAAGGCAAATGACCTTTCTCAGGTTTTTTTCCCCTTCTAAACATTTAATTTCTCATCAAAGAAGCTTCTTCAGTTCTGAAGTTCCATTCTGAACTGCAAAAGGATTTTTGGATGAGAAGCAAAAAGTTTTCAAGAAAAAAAAAACCAAGAAAGTCCACTTGCTTTTCAAAAAGCACTTTTGTGACAACAATGACCTGGAGGACTGAGAATCACCCCAGACAAATGTGGCAAGGAAAGGACAACCAGACTCTGGAGAGGGCATGAGGGCACCACAATGCCATGCCTGTCTCCACACAACACAAAAGACCCAAAAGGAGGTTGAGTTTGTATATTGCGGGGAAACGTTGCAAGTTGGAGACAACAAACTTCCCATTCTGAAAAAATACTTTCTTTGGGCCTCATGTTTCCTTAGGCTGGGTTTGGAACACAGCTTGTTGTGGGACAGAGTTTATGAGTCTACGTGAGATTTGGCATGGCAGGTGTGAAATATGGATAATTATGATCAGCCCGACCAGGAAGCGTGGCTTCATAAGATATATCTGCACTGGCTTCCCAGCAATAAAACCAATGTGGTTTATATATTCTTTATAAATCTCATATAAAAGACCCGGGAAGATGGCAGAATAAAAACTGGCAGATGGGAGGTGGTAGGGGGGGTGTTGTACATTTTTTTTAATACAAACAATCCATCATCCATTAAACAGTTTGCCACCTGGGTATAAATATTTTGTGCAATAGCAAATAAAATTCAAGCCATAATCATTATGTTAGTATTAGTTCTCTACTCTTAGTTCATCACACACAGACACAGACACACAGAAGCAAAAACAACAGTTAATTACAGGTAGGAGGCAGTTGGAGGCCTAAATTAATTAATGATATGTAAAGGCATGGATCTCTGTAATGGTAGTTTAATACTCTGACGATGTCAGCAGAAGCTGTTGAAAGCTTAGTAAGTATAATAAATATAATTTTAGTTCCAAAGATCACAAGTTGTCTGTTTCTCCTCTAACAAGTATACCTGGAACTCATATTTTTAGAATAGTTTGTTTTATATATATATTTTCTTTTTGCTAGTCGCTAATGTTCATATTTATTCTCTAACACTGATAAAAGAATTCCCATATCATATATTCCGTTTTGCTCCTTCTCTTTCATTGCAAGTGTTAATCTGTTCATTTCTGCACATTCTAATATTTTCCTGCTCATGCTCTCATCAGGAGGAATCTCTTCACTTTTCCAATATTGTGCAAATACAATTCTAGCTACAATTAAGTCCACAAGTCTTAAAGTTGCCAAGTTTGGAGACTTCTGTTCTAAACCCTGATTCCGTCGTGATTATGCTTAAAAAGAAATTCCAAATGGCCAGTTTCTAAAGCCAAAATAATTAGATTTTATGGGCTCCTAAAGTCAATCTTTGCAAAATTCCAGCATGACACACATTGCTTGTTAACAATGCTCAGCGAGTATTGCAATGCACAGGGAGAGGGTGATTTTTCTCATGGTGTTTGGCAAATAAAACTCTGCTGAAGTCACTTGGTTCCTTGTTATTGTTTACATTGCTGTATACCACCCAGAATCAGGTTGTTTGAGCTGGGTGGCCACGTAAACTCATTCAGTACATAAAGTTAATCATTTAACAAAGCCCCAGGCTGGTGTGGTCTTCTAACATCTGCTTGCGTGGACTTTGACGGTGATTCCAGGAGGTCATGTCTCTGGGGCAATGCTAACCGTGATGGCTCTCTGGGTCCCAAAGGAAGAGAAGAGGCATTTCCAGTCCCAGTTGGAGAAGAAAATGGAGCATGGATGATGTCTCCATAGAAGCAAAGCCTGCAGAGGAAGGTCAAGAGGTTGAGTAGCCAAGTTTCCAAGAGAGTTGGAAGGCACTTTGGAGGGCTTCTCGTCCAGTTCCTTGCTTAAGCAAGAGACCCGGCCTGTATCATTCTGGATAAATGGGTGTCCAATCTCATTTTGAAAACCTCCATTGTTGAAGCACCCACAACTTCTGGGGGCAGGTTGTTCCACTGGTTAATTGTCTTCCCTGTGAGGAAGTTTCTCCTTGAGAACTCCAGGTTGCTTCTCTCCTTGATCAATTTCCATCCATTGCTTCTAGTCCTGCTTTCAGGTACTTTGCAGAATAGCTTGACTCCCCCTTTCTTTATGGCAGCCCCTGATCATCTTAGCTCTTCTCTGCACACTTTCTAGACACCGACGAGGTCTTCGGGCAAAGTACCAGGAGAGCAATCTTGCCCAAAGATGCTTTTCTGAAGGCAGCTGAACATTTTGCATCTCATCCAAGAAGCTTCTTCAGAGAACTGAAGGTCCAGTTGCCTTTTGAAGAACATCTCTGGGACAACCATGGCCTGGATGATGAAGACAAGAGGGCAAGCTGAATTCTGCTGGGCCTGTCCAGGTGCAGCGCAGACTGGTGAGGTTGGGAGCAGGGGGCAGGCAGGGGAGCTGCAGGCCTACAAGTCAAGAGATGAAGCCAAGGGCTGATAGCACCTAGAGCTACTCCAGGCTCCTGAAGGATTCCACTCCCCTGGCTCCAGCTCTTGAACCCTCTTTTGATTTAACAGATTAACAGAGTTGGAAGGGACCTTGTAGGTCATCTAGTCCAGCCCCCTGCCCAAGCAGGAGACCCTACACGCCATTTCTGACCGATGGCAGTTCATACTCTTATTGAAAGCCTCCAGGGATGAAGCTCCCACACCTTCTGAGGGCGACTTCTGTTCCATTGGTTGATTCTTCTCCCTGTCAGAAAGTTTCGCCTTATATTCAGGTGGAATCTCTGCTTGTTCAGTTTCCATCCATTTCTTGTCTGGCCTACAGGAGCTTTTAAAAATAGCTTGACCCCTTCCTCCTCTTTGTGGAACCCCCTCAAATATTAGAAGATGCTCTTCTTTCTCCCCTGGTCCTTCTCTTCCCTAGACTAGCCAGGCCCAGTTCCTGCAACCGTTCATTGTATGTTTTAGCTTCCAGTCTCCTCATCATCCTGGTTGCTCTTCTCTGCACTCTTTCCAGAGCCTCAACATCTTTTTATATAGTGTAGTGACCAAAACTGGATGCAGGATTCTAGGTGTGGCCTTACTGAGGCTTTATAGAGTGGTATTAGTACCTCCCTTGATCTCGATTGTATCCCTCTGTTTATGCAACTTCGGGTTGCATTGGCTTTTTTGGCTGCTGCTGCACACGGCTGGCTCCTATTTAGCTGGTTGTCCACTAAGACTCCAAGGTTCCTCTCATAGTTTCTGCTATTGAGCCTGGTTCCAGCTATTTTGGGATTGCACCCAAGGCACCTATATCTATAGATCCTACCTATGCTTTCTTCTTCTTTAGTTTTTTTAAATTTTATTTTATGCAAGCAATCTGTCATCCGTTTAAACAGTGTGTTTTCTGGGTACAAATATCTTGTGCAATAAGCATTACAAGTCATACATATTCATTACGATAATATCAGTACTCTATTCTTACTTCATACTACTACACATAATGTATCTCATTATTATAACAATCTCCTTCTTAACATATTTGATTCTTATTCATGTGTTACTATTTTTCGCTAGCCTTCTTTAATTTTTTTCTAATTTCCATTTTTATTCTCCAGCCATTGACAGAACCTGCACTTTCTTCCATGACAGTTGTCCACCAAGCCAAAAGGGTGCTGACAGGGCATCTGTGGGCATGGCATTCTGTGGCTCAGAGCTTTCACTCTGGAAGTTTCCCCTACTTTCAGCCAAGTCTGGCTTGCAAAAGTGCCGACGCCAGTTCTGGGAGCGCATACATGGCCCTTGATTTTTGACCTTGGCGTGGTGGGAGTTCTCTCATGTCTTGGCTACTTTGAAGATGTTACGTGGGGCCAAGGTCAGAGAGGGCCTGGTGGGCCTGGTAGAACCGGAGCCCCGACTCGGCCAGGAGCCAAGGTTTTGGCACGCGGTGCTTCTGTATAAACAACCTTGTGTACCTGATGCCGAAAGGTGTGTCTCTTGCACCCAAGAGGGAAAGGGGTCGAGAGAAAAGCCTGGGCATTCCCAAGGAAAACAGAACATGGCAAATTCCAAGAGAGGAGAGGAGGAGGAAGAGGGGGAGGGGGAGGAGACCTAACCCCCCCCCCAAGAACCCAGAAGGTCACCTCTGCAGCCATTCCGCTTCCATGTTTGCACAAAGAGCAGCTTATCAAGATTGTAATAATAAACACAAGAGCGTAGCATTCCCAGAAACTGGGGGATAAGCCATTGGTTGCTCTCAGCTGCACAGCCAAGGGGCATTGGGTGCCTATAAGGGCTGGTGTAATATAAACCCAAGTATCCGAACTTGGCAGCTGTTCCTGAACTCTGAATCCACCCCTGAACCATCCCTCCCTCCCCAATTCCTCTTCCCTGGCTCCACCGGAGTCTGACTTGGGCTGCACCAGTGCAGAGTTTTTGCTTCCATGCACAGATAGTCCTCAGTTTACAACCACAATTGAGCCAGTGGTGGGACTCAATTTTTTTTTACTACGGGTTCTGTGGGTGTGGCTTGGTGGGCGTGGCAGGGGAAAGATATGCAAAATCTCCCTTCCCACCCCACCCCACTAACCTGCTTTCCAGCTCCGTTCTCCTGTGCAGGGCAACCAAAGGAGACGCAGCCCATCAGCTGGGACTCAAAGGAGGCAGAGAAGAGGTGGGGTTGGCCGGTTCTCCGAAGGACTCAAAATTTCTGCTACTGGTTCTCCAGGACTGGTCCGAACCGGCTGAAGGCCACCTCTGAATTGAGCGCAACATTTCTGAGATGGTCATTAAATGAGTTTTGTTTTTACGAACTTCCTCGCCGTAGTTTTTAAGTGAATCCCTTGCAGTTGCGAGAGTTAGCCCCACGGTTATTCAATGAATATGAACGACCCATTTACCCCCTTTCTTTAGCGAAGGGCTGTACTTCTCCAAAGTAACCTAGTTACTAAGGGAATCTGGCTTCCACGTTTATTGGTCCGAAGGTCGCAAAAGGGGATGTTGTAATTGTCATAACTGCGAAACCAGTTGCCAAACGGCTGAATTTTGAACCCCCAACCAAGGCCATGCTGCCAGTCGCTTTTTTCATTTTTAACTTTGAAAGGCCACTAAATGAATTGTTGTAAGTTGAGGACTACCTGCAGTTTGCCTGGGCATCTTGCCCCCCCTTTCCCCCCAGTTCCCTCTTTTTCAAAAGAGGCCTGGGATTCCTTGGGGGAAACCCCTCAAAACTAAGCAGGAGTTGCCTTCAGAAGTTGTGGGAGCTTCATCCCTGGAGGTTTTCAAGAAGAGGCTGGACTGCCATTGGTCAGAAATGGTGTGGTAGGGTCTCCTGCATGGGCGGGGAGGTTGGACTGGATGGCCTCCAAGGTCCCTTCCAACTCTGTTAATCTGTTAAAATGGGTCTCCCGCAGTCCTCAGCCTTCTCTTCCCAGAACCGGGAGGGCTCCGCGCTGGTGGACACCCCCCCCCACGGGCGCACCCTCTCCTCCCTCCCCGGTATTGCAAACCTCCTTTCCTCGGGCACCCCCAACCCGTCGTCCCCCGCCGCCCCTCTGAAGATGGACCCCTCAAGCAGCCCCCCCCCGTTGTGGCTCCAGGGGCGGGGGGGGAGGGGGGAGGAGCGGGACATTTGTTCCCACCCTGGAGGCGGGCAAGAACCCCTGCTCCGAAATGCTGGCCCGCTGCGGGGTGGGGGGGTCGCCCAACTGTNGGGGAGGGGGAGAAACTCCTTGGGGAGGGAGGGCAGAGATGGGTTGGGGGGAAATCCGCCCGTCTCTGGTCGGGGAAAGTTGATTCAGATTAACAGAGTTGGAAGGGACCTCGGAGGTCATCTAGTCCAACCCCCCCTCCAAGCTGGAGTCCCGACTGCACCATTTCTGACTGAAGTCTCGGCCCGCGGCACCCGCTCGCCTTGGCGCTGCGGCGGAGGGGCTGCGGGATCCCGGCCGGCCCTGCTTCTTCCCTCGGCCCCGGGGTCCGCAGCCCGGGTTGCCGGGCGCCCCATCCCCCTTGGAGCCCCCACGCCACCCCCACCCGGCCGGCCGGTTCCGCGGCGCCGTCCAGCACTCCTGGCACTTTGGAGCTCCGCCGGGCTTTGACGCACTCTTTGCGTTCCGGCTGCCTTTTCTTTCCCGACCAAAACAATGAAATGGGGGTTATTGTCATTGTTTCCATGTATATGCTCGTCCCTCCGACCGTCACGATTCCGGGCACCTGGCAACAATTCAAGGACAGCAACAGCAACAAAAGGCGGCAAGAGAACAATAAAAGCCGTTTTCAGAAGAACGGCCTTCAAATCGGAGGAATGAGAACTTTCTCCTTGCCAAACAAGAATGAGAACTTTCTCCTTGCTCGCTTTTCTGCAGAAGCCCCGTGTGTGTGTGTGTGTGTGTGTGTGTGTGTGAGAGAGAGAGAGAGAGAGAGAGAGAGGCGGGGGGGAAGGGGGCTGTGGTTGAGGCTTCCTCTCTTTTAAGGGCACCCAGAGCACCCATTTCCCACTGACTGCGGAGAGGCTGCTGGGAAATCGAGAACAGGGTCAGCAAAATCTGTTATTAAACTCCCCCCCCCAAAAAAATGTTTCTTTCCTAGTTGTTCTCAGACAATTCAGTCTGGGGTGGGGGGCTTTCTTTCCTAAATATCGTTGAGAGTGTAGAAAGTTAGCACCCACCCCTCTCCTAGAAGAATGAAATATTGTGGGGAATATAAAAAAGGCAGAATATTATAATATTTCCCAAAAAGGTTCTGGCAACCCCAACCCAGCCCAGCCTGTGAGAATTGCTGGACTGAGAAGATGGCATTTTTCCACCCCAGGTCAGGTTGGAAATGGGACTAAAGGATGCCCCACCCTTAATTGTGCAATTGTGTACTGGGGAGAAGGCAGGTCCCCTTCCCAGCCCAACCTCCACAAGGGTGCCAGGCCTGCCCTCTTCACCTTGCGCCACTCGGGGTTTCTGGACTGCAGGGGAGGATAAGCCAAGCCTTGAACAGACAACCCCAAAGGGGTTTTTCCAAAAAGCCGCTGGACTTCGTTTTCCCTTGAAGACGTTTCACTTCTCATCCAAGAAGCTTCTTCAGTTCTGGCTGGATGGTGGGCGCTGGAAGGATTTATGCTCCTTGCAGTCACCTGATCGTGAGCATTTCCAACTGGTAGGTGGGAAATGGGGGAATGGGTAACTTCCTGGCAAGCTGCCATTCTCACATCTGAACTGTTCATGCAAGATGTAAGCTGGATAGATGGTATGTCTCCCTGCTGAATGGGCCTCAAAAAAGAGGTTGGACCCATTCACAGCAGTCTTTGTGGGAGCCTGTGAGTCTCACTGCCCCATGTCCCATCCAGCAGGATATGGCCTAAGGCACAACAAAGAATGTTCTTTTTGCACCAACTCAGGAAGCTCAAAGTGCCCAAGGAGCTGCTGATCCAGTTCCACAGATGGAGTCTGTCATCTCATCTCTATGACTGCCTGACTTGGCTCTGCAACCAGCAGGACAGACACGGACTCCGGAGGGTAATTAGGACTGCAGAAAAAACAATTACTACCCACCTGCCTTCCATGGAGGACCTGTATCCTGCAGGAGTCAAAAAGAGGGCTCTGAAAAAGAATTACAGACTCCTCACATCCCGGATATATAAACTGTTTCAACCTCCTTCCCTCAAAATGACGCTTAACAGCACTGAACACCAGAACAACTAGACACAAGGACAGGTTTTTCCCCACGAACGCCATCACTCTGCTCAAAAAATTATTCCCTCAACGCTGTCCAACTATTTACAAAATCTGCACTATTATTAACCTTCTCTTCACTCCCTATCAACCATCCCCTCCAACTTGTGACTGTATGACTGCAACTTTGTCACTTGTATCTTAAGGTTTATATTGAATGTTTCCTGGGATGATTTGATTGTTGATTGTACCGGATGACTCTCATTAAGTGTTGTACCTGATGATTCTTGACTCTTGATGAATGTATCTTTTCTTTTATGTACACTAGTATATAAAGAATAAAGATTAATAAATTATTATATCTATTCTATTCTATTCTATTCTATTCTATTCTATTCTATTCTATTCTTCTCTTCTTAAGCCCAGGACTGCCTGTACCCTGCCTCACATGCAGTGCTTGGTTTTTTAACAATACTGTTGCCACTCAGAAAGAATCTATGCAGACTTCAAAAGAATATCCCAAAAGTGCTTTTTCAAGTGGCAAACCTGACTTTCTGGTTTTCATTTGAAGAAGTTTCACTTCTCATCCAGGAAGCTTCTTCAGCTTCTGGCTGGATGGAATCCTTCCATTCCCCTCCATCCAGTCAGAGCTGAAGAAACCAGAAAGCTCAGTTGCCTCTTGTAAAAAGCAATTTTGGACAACTATGACTTGGATGACTGAGAATCTCACTTGAAAGAAGAGGAGGAGGAGGAGGAGGAGGAGGAGGAGGAGAGGAGGAGGAGGAGGGAGGGGGAGGAGGAGGAGGAGGAGGATATTAAAGCATCAAATAGAAGGGAATATCTGTAGTTCAGGAATTAGTTCAGGAATAGTGGAATCCTTGGTGGTCTCTGAGCTTGGCAGATTTTTTTTTTGCAGATGATTCATTACCAAACAAACCAACCTTCTAAGACTGATGATGTTACCTAGCTGGGCAATGAAACATCTGAAAACAATACAACCAAGGACCACACAGTCCTCCTCTCCTCTCTCCCCCTCTTATCTGCAACTCCCCTCCCTTCTAGCACCGAAGATGTTCCCTAGTTTTGTCATGAAAGGTTTGCAAGGAAACACCCAAACTCAGAATATCAAGGACCCCACAGTCTTCTTCCACCTCCTTTTTGCAAACCACTCTCACTTTTTGAGAAAGGTAGACAGTAGACACCAGGATTTTCATTGTTGAATTTATTGAGGAAGCCTCCTTTCTGGAGAAAGGACTTTATCCAACTTGAGAAGGTGGTCAACAGTCAGGGAGGCCAAAGAGGAATGGGCCACGCAGGAGGAAGACCTTCTCTGGATGGGTTGGATGTGAGGATGGAAGGCTGGCGAGGGGGAATATCTGCTTCAGGCTGGCTCCTCCATCAGGTCTTGGGGCTCAGAGTGGTCCTAAGGAAAGAGAAAAGGGGAGCTGAGAAAGAGGAACAGAAGATGCATCTTGTTTGGAATGGAGCTGCATCTTCCTGGTCAGAAGAAGGTCCCAGTGCATGGAATGCAATGGGTCAGAGTCCCAGGAGGGAGGGGACACCCCAAAAGAGTAAGTGGCAACAGATAGTCTGAGAGAAAGAGGGTGAAGGCAGCCTCTCCTCAATAGTTACTTGGTTTTAGATAACAGGTGGCTTTAATGTGGCAAGATTCGCTCTCTAGGTGCAGAACAAGAAAGAAATGTGCTTGGAAGAATTACTGCATGTCTATCTGGGGTTTTGGAGCCTGAGTATCCCCTTCTGACTTTGAGGAAAGTAATAGGCCCCTGTGGCCCCTCCAGTTCCTTCGCTTTCCTGAATACCAGAGTCACACCTGGGGCTTCTTCATTCCTTTCTATACTTTTATTCAACAAGGGACAAGTCCAGGAGGGAGAGACATCCCAGAAGAGTAAGAAACAGTGGATAGTCTGTGTGAGAGAAAGAGGGTGGAGACAGCCTCTCTTGAATAGTTCCCAGGGGACATCGTGCATTCAGATAGTTGAAACTTTAATCTGGCAATATTCTGTCTATAGATGTGAAACAATACTCATCTTGGAAGAATCATCATGCGTCATTCTTGGCTTGGGGCCTGAGATAGAGTGACTAAGGAATTCTGGGAGTTCACACATGATGTGATGGAATATAGCAAGGAGGTGGGATCATAAGAGGGAAGAATGCATTGCAGAGGAGTAAGAGCTAACAGATAGTCTGTGTGAGAGAAAGAGGATGAAGACAGACCCTCCTCAATAGTTCTCAGAGTATATCCTTGGTGTAGATAGCAGGTTGCTTTAGGGTGGCAAGATTCTGTCTCTAGGTACAGAACAAGAAAGAAATTTAATTGGAAGAATCACTCCATGTTTTTCTGGTCTTTGAGAGCCCGAGAGTCTCCTTCTGGTTTTGAGGAACGAAATAGGCCCCTGTGGCCCCTCCCATTCCTCTGGGCCTTCCTGGATACCAGAGCCACACCTGGGATGAGGTTTCATCCTTCATTCCTATGTACTTTGCTCGCCAGGAGACAAGTCAGAAGTTCTCCCTAGGCCTCTGCAGCTCTTTGAGATCTTGGATTGAGGAACAGCTTCCCATTCTGTGCGTTATGGCCCAAAGTGTCTTCATTGCAGAGGCCCTGCCTTGAGTTAGGGACCCTTCCAGAGCCCCCACTGATTATTCTCTGGGTCCTGGAAGGCAGAAGGGAGGGAGGGGGGGTGTCAAGACTCATTCTCATTCCAATGCAGGAAGAAATAGGTGAAGGATGCCCCTCGTGTTTCCTGGGACATTCCCTGGGCAGCTGGAGTGGTTGCCCTGCGGGAGGAGCAAGGCCTGGCTGAGCAGGAAGATTTCCCCTCTGAGGGAGAGAAGCCGCTCAGAAACGTGTAATATCAAAATAAATCAAGGAGAACCTGCTGTGTGACCTGAGAGTGTTTGCAGACAGGATGAACTCTTGGGAAAGGCCGTGGCTGCCAGTTCTTTTGTGGTCTGGAGGCTCTGCCAAACCGCAGCCTCAGCTGTTGCCAGGAAGGAAACCCCACAATGGAGGAAGAGGGAGCTTCCGGGATCACGAAAGGCTTCAGAACGAGATGGGAAAGAAAGGATAGGACAGGGGAAGAAAGAGAAAGAAAGAAAGAAAGAAAGAAAGAAACAAGGAAGGAAGGAAGGAAGGAAAGAAAGAAAGAAAGAAAGAAAGAAAGAAAGAAAGAAAGAAAGAAAGATGAGCAAGGAAGGAAGGAAGGAAAGAAAGAATAGAAGGAAGGAAAGAAAGAAAGAAAGAAAGAGAAAGAAAGAAAGAAAGAAAGAAAGAAAGAGTAGGAAAGGATCAAAGGAAGGAAGGGAATAAGGAAAGAGAAAAAGGAATGAAAGGAAGGAATGAAAGGAAGAAAAGAATGAAAAAGAAAGAAAAAAGGAAAAAGCAAAGAAGGAAGCAAGGAAGGAAGGAAATGAGGAATGAAAGGAAGGCAGAAAGGAAGGAAAGAGAGAGAGAGAGAGTAAGTCTCGCAGTCGGGGCCTTCCCCTCACCTGGGCTGAAACACTCCCTGGCGCATCCGACCGGGCAGCATTTCTTATTCCCTTCGCATTCAGAGTCGCAGGCACAGTCTTGGTTACATGGATAGTCAGGATCAATTTTGACCTTGGGACACTCGCCCGGCTTGACTGGAAAAGCAAAACATGAACTCTGAGATTGGCCCAGAAGGATGGACAGTGCTGCTCAACAACCCCTCTGCCAGCTTCTCTGCTAAAAGTTTATGGCTTGGTGTTGGACCTCCTTGATGCAAATGTGGTGCCACTATGCAAACAATTAACTACATTGTGCAAGACAGTCCACAATATGCACTCTCTGGTTCCCTAGAAGATCTGCATGAAGCAACGCCAGAGGGCATCGCCCAAATGGCTGGACTGAATGTCCAGTCATGAGGCCACTGCTTTACCCCCATGTAATTTTGTGGGGTGTGTGTATATATTTACTTATCTTTGTCACATCTTCATCACATGCAAGCTAAATGATTGCATGTTATATGTGACTGTAGTGTGTATGTGCATGGAGGAGCCCTTGCTCCATCCCAGAGAATGGACCCCAATCTGGACGTGGTAGGCACACTTCCCTTTCATGAGTGCATCTCATTTTCAATCTTTTGCCTTCAAACTGGAGGGAGATCCTGACTGCTTGTATGATCAGCTGGGCAGGGGCACCTGCAAGACATGGTCAAGAAAACCCAAGGTGCTTTTTCAGGAGGCAACGGGACATCTTTTTTTTTCTTTTGAAGATGTTTCACTTCTCATCCAAGAAGCTTCTTCAGCTCAGACAGGATGGTGGGGAATGGAAGGATTTATACTCATTGCAGACAGCTGGTCATTTGCATCCTTTTAGAGGGACATTGGAGCACTTAGAGGTTTAATCTGTGTCCTCTGACCATAGACATGGTCAAGAAAGTCAACAAGCTGAACTTCAATGAAACTCCCTTGGCTACTGCCATCTTGGTTTTTTTTAAACTCCCACCATGCTCTCAGGGAATTGTGCAGCAGGTGTCCATGTGAAATCAGGGTCTCTGACATGAATTTTTAGTTTTATTTAAACAAATACATCTTATATCAATATTTACAACAGACAAGATAGGCTAACAGGAACATCATGAGGTATATCAACCAAGGAAAATGTTCAGGTATTGAAGATTTCAGAGCTGCTGTAAGGCTGATACAATGAGGATGAATTATGGTTATTGGTGCTTTAAGACTGAGGATGGGTCCCACAGAGTTTTACCACTTTAAGAAACTGTATATACATTGCCAGCCATGAGGGGGCGTCTCTCTCTCTCTCCTTGTATTCTGTCTCCATTATAGTTCTCCATGCAGGGTAAAGAAGATTGATTGCTTGCCTGGTATGTGTCACACTGCAAACACTCTGACAGAAAATCATCATGAGGTAAATTACAGAGCACACAGGAGAAAAGGGGGGGGACATCCCCCTCCACACCCACAGCAAACAGTTGCATCACAGGTTGCCTCATGACAGAGCCAGTGCTCTTCAACTAATTAACCACAACTGTGTGCTGTGATGCATTGTACAATTCTACTCTTCCAACTGCTAAGTTTAAATATCTTAACACATGTCCCACAGACACCCCATATTTTCTATAAACCTGCTTTGCTAGACCTGAAAAGTTGACATGCATCATGAAAGCCACCCTGAACTGGCGACCACCAGACCATCTACATATACACCGCAGTTTCTCCTCTCAGTCTTTATGGAAACACTTGTAAAGACATTGTCTGAAGAACCCAGATTGGCTGCATACTTGCAAAGAAAGGAAGAGGCATTTGTTGGTCTGAGCTCCGATCTTGGTAATTTGGTTGCAAACGTTTCATCACCATTCAAGGAGACATAGTCAGTGTGCTTTGAGTTGGGTTGTTCTGTCAGAATGCCATCCTTAAATACTTTTCATGTGATACAAATTAGCATTAGTGTTGTTTGTTCACATATTTCTGAAGTAAGTAATGTACATCACATAAAATTTGCATCACATAAAAAGGTATTTAAGGCTGGCATTCTGACAGAGAAACCACAATTCAAAGCACACTGATGATGTCTCCTTGAATGGCGACAAAATGTTTGCAACCAAATTGCCAAGACTGAGTGCAAACCAACAGCCCAATTACCAACCTGAGTTACTAATATTCTAAGATATTTCATATGACAAAGTTTCTGGCTTCATGACCTACCTCCTGATTGAGCAGTGTACACTAAACATGAACTTCACATTCTAGGAAGTATGTTGGGCTCTTTCTTAATCAGTTTCCTTTGCCACCATCTAGCTATTGTGCTTTGTTCCTGTTCAATACAGATAATGTGCTTGCTATTAAAAAATAGTTGCATTGTGAAGCAACCAAAGGTTTCATGATTTCCATCCAGGTGGCCATTAAGCAAATTTGAAGTCTGCCTTCTCTGAAATTAACAGAATAACAAGTTGGAAGGGAACTTGTAAGCCATCTAGTCTAAACCTCCACCAAAGCAGG
Organism: Laticauda laticaudata; assembly: GCA_004320025.1. Lineage (NCBI taxonomy): Eukaryota > Metazoa > Chordata > Lepidosauria > Squamata > Elapidae > Laticauda > Laticauda laticaudata. The sequence continues at coordinate 47,271 of BHFT01024500.1, forward strand.
AGACCCTACACCATTTCTGACAGATTGGAAGTCCAGTCTCTTCTTGAAAGCTTCCACTGATGAAGCTCCCACAACTTTTGAAAGCAACTTCTGTTTCATTGGTGGATTGTTCTCACTGTCAGAAAGTTTCTCCTTATCTCTAGGTTGAATCTCTCCTTGACCAGTTTCTGTCCATTGTTCCTTTTCTGGCTTCAGGTGCCTTGGAAAATTGCTTGACCCCCTTTCTCCTCTCTGTGGTAGCCCCTCAAATATTGGAAGATGCTATCCTGTCTCCCCTGGTCCTTCTCTTCACTAGACTAGCCATGCCCAGAGTTCCTGCAACCATTCTTCATATCTTTTAGCCTCCAGTCTCCTAATCATCTTTGTTGCTCTAATGGGTTTAATTAATTAATGGGATTCTGCCCACCCAGAGTGTATGCAATGGCTAGACCCTACCTTCTGCAAAGAAAGATGAATAACCTGGCTTTGGGTGGACCAATTGCAAATCCATGTTAGTCAAACTAAAAGTATTCTTAGGGAGTTTCAAAGTCCTGAATTGAGCAGAAGTGTGGGAGATACCCTCAGGCTGTGGTGCTTACCTTTTGGGGGACAAAGTTGTTTGGTGGTCTTTGCTGTTGCCAGTTGAGTTGAAAGGATGAGGAGACCAGCTAGGAACAGAAGAATCCAAGGTTTCATGATGCACTTCTAGTCCAACTTGCAGTAAGAATTCTTTGTCTCTGCTGTGTATTTCTAAACTCACTTGGACTGGGATTTTTCTGTGGGGAGGGTCAGGTGATGCAACATCCTAAAATGGATTGCTGACATGTTGTGTGCAAGAAAGGGGTGTATCCAGAAGAGGAAATCTTTGCCTGAAACGGAGTACAACTTACTGTTGGTCAATCTGGTCTTGGTCAATTTCTTGACCTTCATTGTTCTGTGTCTTGTACTGGTCTGGGCTTCCATGCTTTGCATGTCAAAGTTATCCACCCCAAGGAGATGTAAGATAGAGGGGGAAATTTACAGTTACTGCAACAGTGGTTGAAGCCCCTACACTACTGGATCATGACTGTTTGGTGCTGGCCTTCAGCACCAGTTGAGTTGTGCCCCAAATGAAGTGGGGATGAGGTGGCCTCCAACTCTGGAGAACTACACTCTTTCTGGGCCAAAGATCATCCTCAGATATTTTGTTCTAAAGGAATAGAAAATAGAATAGAATAGCATAGAATAGAATAGAATAGAACAAAAATAGAAATGGAAGTGAATAGAAATAGAATAGAATAGACAGAAATGAATAGAACAGAAAATGAATGAGAAAATAGAATAGAATAGAATAGATAGAACAGCATAAGTTGGAAGGGATCTTGAGGTCTTCTAGTCCAACCCCTGCCTTAGGCAGGAAACCCTATACCATTTCAATGACAAATGGTTATCCAACATCTTTGTAAAAACTTCTAGTGTTTGGAGCATTCCAACTTCCTGAGCAAGCTGTTCCGCTGATTATCATTTCCGCTGTCAGGAAATTCCTCCTTAGTTCCATGGTTGCGTCTCTCCCTTGATTAGTTTCCACCATTGCTTCTTGTCCTGCCTTCAGGGCTTGGAAGAAAGCTTGACTACCTCTTCCTTTGGGGAGCCCTCTGAGATATTGAAACACGCTATTCATGTCATCCTAGACCGTCTTTTCAATCAAACTAGTTATTATCCAGTTTCTGGCACTTTCTCAATATGTTTTAGCCTCCAGTCCTAATCTTCGTTTGTTACTCTTCTCTGCCACTCTTTCTAGAGTCCCAACATTCATTTTTACATCAATGGGATCACAAACTGGATGCAAACTATTCCAAGTGTCGACTTACCAAGGTCTTATACATGGGAATTAATACTTCACGTGATCTGATTCTATCTCTCTGGTTGATGCAATCTAGAACTAAGTGTTGACTTTTTGGGCAGTTGCTTAATGGTTGCCCACAGGACTCCAAGATCCCTCCCCAGTTACTCCATTGAGTCCAAGGTACCACCTTTGCTGTACCTATGCAATTCAGGTTTTTTTTTGCCTGAAGTGTTTCCTTCCCACCCCTTTCTTATGTAAGGCACAGAGGATGATTCATATCTCAAGATGAAGATCAGCTCCTTGACACCATGGATGAAAACGCTGCTTGTGGTATCTTGCAAGCAGACACAAGCTGCCCACCAAAGGAATAGGCATTTTATTTTGGTTTGGTTTTCAGCTGAACTGGTGCTCTCAGCCAGAGACACTCTTTAATACTGACAGGGAGACTGTAGGACAGGGATGTAACTCAAGGCTGGGGGGGGGGGGCGGCTCTTGTTTTGCTGGCAGATGGTTGCAGGAGCTCCAACATGCGCAAAATGCAGCTTGCAACGAAAGCTGTGGGCCAGCCTGTCCTGCCCCTGTGGATTCCTGATTCCGAGGGGAGGTTGAACAGCTGACAGGGAAGGGAGTGTTGGTCTGTGGTTGTGGAGGAAAACTGGGGAAGGGCACAGGCCAGATGGGCTTAAAGACGACCCAGGCCATCCCCTCTTCATCCAGCCACGCAGGGAGAATGGATTCAGGGAGCAACGTTAATCAGTCCATGATCTGTGAGGGAAGGAAGGGGCCCGTGATCCCTTCATCGGGCCTGCACGCGTGAGACTGGTTAAATGGACAAACTGCGTGTGCAAAACGTTGCTTGGAAGCAAAATGTACATTCTTGACAGAAGTTATTCTGTGTTTTGGGTTCCTCCAACTATGTGCTAGCTATCTGGTAAGAAGTCCTATCAATTAATCATCCTTTGCCTGTCATAGTAACTCCTTCAGTGTGGTTTGTGTTTGGTTTTTTATTTTGAATTACTTTTCTTTGATGCAGATTGCCATTTACTCCCTCCGTAAACTGTTTTCTTTAAGTTGATATCCAGCCTGAAGGATAATTGGACGATTGGAGCCAAATTGAAGGCATTAAAGGACTTTCTTTATTTTTGTGACTATTTTGGTTATTTTGGCTGTCACGCCCAGGGTCCATCACCAGCCCTTCCAAGCTCCATTTTTTAGCTGCAGAGCCAGGGTGGGCTTCAATAATTTTTTTTAGCAAGGGTTCTCTCCCGGTTGCTGGGTGGTTGGCCATGGTGGTCCATTAGCCTAGTCAGTCTTTAGTTAGTCTCTTTTTGTGTCTTCCTGCCCCATAATGGGGCGGAATGTTTTTTGCTCCTCCCTGGGCTCTGGAGGCTCTTTGGAGTCGGAAATGAGCCCATTTCCTGGCCTCCATGTCAATCAAAAATGGCCCATAAGGGACTTCCTGAGAGACGATCCGAGTGGGGTGGGTGGGGCCAGACAAAGTAGGATTTGGTGTCAGGGGTCCAGCACTTACTCCTCATTTAAATACATGAATCTCGAGCCAAACTCCAAAAGGAAGATGGGCCAGTGTTTCAGTGGTTTGAAATACCACTTAATAAAGGCCTTGGTAAGGCACACTTGAATTGCATCCATTTTGATCGTCCACGCATGCTTAAACAGAGATATTGAAGACTCTGGAAAGACTGCAGAGAAGAGCAACAAAGGTTGATTTGGGGATTAAGACGGCTAAAACATATGAAGAAACAGTTGCAGGACTGGCAATAGACTAGTAATTGAAGAGAAGGACAGGGGAAGGACATGATAACATCTCCAGTATTTGAGGGGCTCCAGAGACAAAAAGGGGGTCCACCTATTCTCTCTCTCCCAATACTGAGTGGCAGACAAGAAGCAATGGTGGAGCTCTAAGCGAGAGAAGCCCTGGAATCTCAGGAGACCACTTCCTAAACAGGGAGACAATTCACCAGTGGAACTGCCTGCCACCAGATGTTGTTAGAACTACCGTGACTGGAGTTTTTCAAGAAGGGATTGGACTGCTATTTGTCTGGAATGATATCGGTGTCCTGCTTGAGAGGGGGTTGAACTTAGAAGACCTCCAGATCTCCTTTCCAAATCTGTGATTCTAGTTCTAGTTTTCTATTTCTATTTCTATTTCTATTTCCTATTTCTATTTCTATTTCTCTATTTCTATTTCTATTTTCCCTATTCTATTTTCTATTCTATTTCTTTTCTATTTCTATTTATTTCTATTCTATTCTTATTCTATTCTAATTCTATTCTATTCTTATTTTCTATCCATCCATTACCTATTCTTTCGTTTTTGTTCTGTTCTGTTCATTCTATTCTATTCTATTCTATTCTAATTTCTATCTATTCTAATTTCTATTCTTATCTAATTTCTATTCTATTCTATTCTATTCATTTCAGTTCTATTCTTAATTCTATCCTTATTTTCTATCTTTCTAAATTTCTATTCTATTCTAATTTCTATTCTATTCTGTTCTGTTCTATTCATTTTATTCTATTCTATTCCTATTCTATTCTATCCTGTTCTGTTCTAATTCCTATCTATATTCTATTCTATTCCTAATTTCTATTCTATTCTATCCTATTTCTATTCTTATTGCTATTCTTATTTCTATTCTATCTTTTCTATTCTTTCTAATCTATCTGTTCTGTCTATTCTAGTTCTATCTATTTCTATCTAATTTCTATGTCTATTCTATTCATTTATCTATCTTTGCTATTCTATTCTATTTTATTCTATCTATTTCTATTCTATCTAATTTCTATCTAATTTTCTATTTCTATTGCTGTCTATTCTGTTTCTATTCTATTTCTCTATTCTATTTCTAATCTAAGTTCTATTCTATTCTTATTCTATCTTATTCTATTCTAAATTTCTATTCTGTTCTGTTCTGTTTCTATTCTATTACATTATATTCTTATTTCTATCTATTCTTATTCTATCTAATTTCCTGTTCTTTCTAAATTTCTATTTCTATTCTATTTCTATTTCTATTCTATTCTATTCTAATTATCCATTCCATCCATTCGTTCTATTCTGTTCCATCCATATTTCTCTTCTCTTCTCTTCTCTTCTCTTCTCTTCTCTTCTCTTCTCTTCTCTTCTCTTCTCTTCTCTTCTCTCTATTTTTCTTCTCTCTAATTCTATTCTACTCTATTCTACTTTACCCTACCCTACCCTATTCCTATTCTATCCTATCCTTTCCTTTCCTTTCCTTTCCTATCCTATGCTATCCTATCCTATCCTATCCTATCCTATCCTATCCTATCCTATCCCATTCCATTCTGTATTTTCTCTTCTCTTCCCTCTATTTCTCTTCTCTCTAATTCTATTCTATTCTACTCTACTCTATTTTATTCCATTCCATCCCATTCTATTCTAAATACCAACGTTTCTTTGACATTGACACAGGGGTTCCTAAAGAAGCAAGCAAAGGGTTCATTTCACCAGATGTGGGCAGCCTGGGAAGTCTCCCTGCTAACCATCCAAGGACTCCTGGCTGCTGCTGCTGCTTCTCTTGGAAGACAGAGCCATAGTCTTCTCTCACCTGTTGGGTCCATTCTTCCCTCAGACCTCTTAGCAGGTGAAGGTCTTGAAGTTCACATCCTACATTCTTGGGTGAAAAAACAAGTTGGATATTAACTTTTAACCATTTGCAACTGTTCCATAAGCGCATTCCTTCACTATTGTCTAGCTGGTGCATTTTGTACCTGTTTGAGGTATGTCCCTGTTTGCTGAGAAATTAAAAAGGCAAGGATTATTGTTGTTGTCATGCTGTTGACTCCCAGGAAGTGTGACCCATAAACGGAGGCCACTGGGGCGGGGGGGTTCCAGCTTTAGCAAACATATTGGGCAAACACATACAATTGGTCACCCATTTCCTTTGGGGGCAGAAGAAAGAACATCCTGACTCTAGGTCGGAAGTCTCCAAACTTGGCCACTTTAAGACTTGTGGACTTCAATTCCCAGAATTTTCCAGCCAGCTATGCTTGTGGACTTGATCTTGATTGTATCCCTCTGTTAATGCAACTTTGGATTGCATTAGCTTTTTTAGCTGCCACTGCACACAGCTGGCTCATATAATCCTTGCTGTTGTCAGGATATCTAAAACTAAATATGCAGTTCCTTTATCATAACCTGACCTCAGAAAGTTTTCAAGGATAGCCTCATGTTAGAAGAATTACAGGGATCCCAGTCAAAAGATGACCGAGTGAAACTTTTCAGTGCCTCCTGCTCCAGGTAAGATGGCTTTCAACAACAACAAAAAAAAAACACCTTCCTGTAATGCCTATGAAGATTCTCAGTCATCCAGGTCATGGTTGTACAAATGAAGTCAGAGAGAAAGTCAAACAGCTGAAAAAGCTTCTTGGATGAGAAGCAAAACATCTTCAAAGAAAAAAATCCCAGAAAGTCCAGTTGCCCCCTTTAAAAAAGCACCTTTGGAACAACTTCCTCTAATGTTACCTGGTTCTGGTAATGAAATGTCTGCAGGAAAACAAGCAAGCTCAGAGAGCACCAAGAACCCCTCATGTCAACCCTGAGCTACAAATATTCTCCTTTAATAGAACAAAAACTTCCACTCCGCTCTTCCAGGAGAGTCCAGGGGTTTTGACCTCAGTCAGGGGTCCCCAAACTTGGCCACTTTAAGACTTGTGGACTTCAACTCCCAGAATTCTCTAGCCAATATGGTTGGCTGGAGAATTCTGGGAGTTGAAGTCTGCAAGTCTTAAAGTGGCCAAGTTCGAAGATCTCTGACCAAGGTCCTTGTGATGACCCAGGGTGGGATACAAAAGCAACAAAGTCACAAAAACAGGTGAAATCCCTTTAATTCTTTCAACTTGGCTTCAAAGGTCCAATTATCATTGACTGGAGAAAAAAACTCCCCCACAAACAGTTGTGAAAAGGAAGAACTTCCATTCAAACTCAAAATACATATAAATTATAAATAGAAAAACAACAACACAAACCACACTGAAGCAATTGATGAGACAAGGCAGGATAAGGGCTTGAAGACATCCACAGATATCGAAATACACACACTGGGAAGTGAGAACAGTGAGAGCAATTAATCAGTGGAATGGCTTCCTTCCAGAAGTCATGGGTGCTCCATCACTGGAGATTTTCTAGAAGAGCTTGGACAGCCATTTGTCCAGAATAGAAGAGGGTCTCCTGGTATAGGCAGGAGATTGGATTAGAACAATGGTTCTTAAACTTTTCTTCACCAGAGACACACTTTAAATATCTTTTATGGCCATGGACCCCCAAGATTTAACTTAAAGATTTAAATCATAACATTTCTTCAAGCTTTCACAGACCCCCTTTGATGACATAGCAGATCTCCAGGGGTCTGTGGACCACAGGTTGAGATCTACTGATCCACTGATATCTGAGGTCCCTTCCAACCTTATTATTCTATGTCTCACAACCCTATTGAGAACTAGAGTTGATGCTATCCAATGGAGGCATTCACAGCGGTAAAGCCGGTGACCACTATGGGATAATCACAGCCCTCTCTCATCTGTGTTTACATTAATGTTTGGATGACCCAAAGTGGAAGGGATTGCTAACATTTCAGAAGGCCATCTTGAACATCAGGCCTAATGAAACATGTTTCAATCCCAAGAACTCCAGGATTCTCCACTACTTCGGGTTTTCTGTGTAAGTGTCATGCCCCTATCAGAGCCTGAATCCAAGGAAGAAGCCGGACAGCTGAAAGGGAGCAGGAGTGTGGCTTTGCTGGCTGTGGAGGAGTCTGGGGAAGGGCAAAGTCAGGCTGGGCAGAGCAGGAAAGAGGTAGAACAAGGGAGAGGGAGTTCAGAGGAAGACCCAGTCCCACTTCATCCTTGGGTGCACAGGGAGGAATGGAGAAGAGAGCAACATAGATTGCATGGCTGATGGAAGAGGAAACGGCCCTGATTCCCTTCATTAGCCATAGCTGGGAAGACAGTTTAAAAGAAAGACAGGCTGCGTGTGGCAACTTCTGGGAGAAAACGTGACTTTATCTTGTATAAGAAGTTGCTTATCTGTGTTCCTGGCATCTTCCCAACCGTGTAAGTTTGCCATGCCTTCAAGTCTGAAATTCTTGCTCCTGCCCTGTCCAACTAATTACTTCAGTTTGGCTTGTTTGGACTTAATTTTCTGCAGTCAAAGGCAGGGAGAGTTATTCTCCAGCCAGAAGGTAACCTGGACATTGGAGGCAAAGTTGGAGATAATAAAGGAACTCTTATTGATTATCCAACTGTGATGCCTTTGTTCCCCACCCCTTTGGGTCATCACAGTAAGCCACCCAGAGACATGTGTATGAGATGGGGGGCTACAGTTATAAATCATATTAATAGTATGAAAAAATAGATGTTTAGGTACAAGATAGGTAGTACCTGACTCATCAGTAATACTACACTCAGAAGGATCTGAGTGTTTTGGTAGGCCATTAATTAAATATGAGTCAACAGTGTGCAGCAACTGCCAAAGCCAGTGTGATCTTGATAAGCATCAACAGCAGTCCTAGTGCCAAGATCTCTATTGTGTTCCCCATAGCTATCCATGGTTGGGAAACTTGGACCTTCAAACATCAAGACAGGAAGAAAATTGACTCATTTGAGTTGTGGTGCTGGAGAAGGTGCCTGCATATTCCCTGGACAGTAAAGATGACTAACAAGCAAGCACAGAAGTGCATAACATCAGACTTGTTACTGGAAAACAAAATCATGAAACTGTGTCTCACTTATTTTGGCCATGTCATGCGGTGGAATTCATTGGAGAAAGCAATTATGTTGGGAAGAGTTAGGGATAAAAGGCCACCAAAGAACTCGGTGTCTACATACCATCAAAGCTGCTAGAGCAGCGAATGCCTCAAGGAAGGAGAGCAAGATCAGAAGATGAGGAAAGACCTGGCCAATAAAATTGCCAAGACTCAGACATGACTGAATGGATATCATCATCACCACCACCACCACCACCACCATCGTTGTCAATGCAAACGTTTTCCTCTTGGCTCCACTGCTGGGACCATCCCTGGGATCATGTGTCCAGTTGTGGTCATCACAATACAAGAGGAACACAAAGGAAGAGTGCAGAGAAGAGTGACAAAGATGGTGAAGAGATTGCAGCTAAATCACAGAACATAAAATAATAGAGTAGCAAGGGATCTTGGATGTCTTCTACCCTGTTTCCCCAAAAATGCGACCTATCCCGAAAGTAAGTTGTAGCTTGATTTTTACATGTACTCCCAACATAAGCCCTACTCCCAAAACAAGCCCTAATTAAGATCCTTCCCACTCCAGGGTGCACAGGTAAAAATTAAGCTAGGGTGGGGATGGGGGGAGTGGAGCTGCCCTAGTACTTACCTTTGGACAGTTGTAGCCGGGCCTCGCACACCCCAACACCTGCCTTGCCGGCCCATTTCTTCTGCAGCCACCAAGGCTGGCCAGGCTTCCCTGAAGGCCTCTGGAGCTGAGAACAAAGCTCTGGATCAATCCAGAGATTGATCTCTGTTATTGGCTGCAGAGGCCTTCAGGAAAGCCTTGCTGGCCATAGAAGAAGTTCCTGAAGGCCTCTGATAGCGAAAAGGAGGCCAGGAGTGACACACAACTTCTGAACACAAGCTGTTCCACTGGTTAATTGTTTTCACCACCAGGAAGTTTCTTTTTTAGTTCTAGGTTGCTTCTCTCCAAGAGCAGTGAAAGTAACTTAGTGTGTTTAGCCTACAGCAGAGAAAGTTGAGCCAAGACACAATAATAGTCTTCCAAAACATGAAGGGAAAAGCAGATAGTGTGATTTATTCTCTGTAATGCCTGGGGCATCACAAGACAAGAACCAATAGGTGGAAGCTTACCAAGGGAAATCCAGACTCGAAAGAATACCTCCCTGTGGCCTCCCTCTGTATTTTTTTCTTACCTCCAGCTACTATCCCGGTTTGATTGATATGAATGAGGAATGAAAATCTGTTCTATTTGGACTAAGTTAAATCTGAGCCTATTTTTCTTTGTCTTGATCCTGATAGTGTCCAGAATCAGGCATCAACTCAGGGTAGAGATTAGATTAGATTAACAGAGTTGGAAGGGACCTTGTAGGTCATCTAGTCCCACCCCCACCCAAGCATGGGACCCTACACTGTTTATGACAAATGGCAGTCCAGTCTCTTCTTGACAGCTTCCAGTGATGAAGCTCCTACAACTTATGAGGGCAACTTTTGTTCCATGGGTTGATTGTTCTCACTGTCAGGAAATTTGTCCTTATTTCTAGGTTGAATCTCTCCTTGTTCAGTTTCCATTCATTATTCCTTGTCTGGCCTACAGGTCCTTTGGAAAATAACTTGACCCCCTCCTCCTCTCTATGGAAGAGATAGATGATTGTCAGCAGTATGTTGTTGATGCCTCATACTAAACTGGTGGCTGACTTCTTTCATTGAAGAGGGAAAGAACCAAGTCCTTGGATCTCCACCATGGATGGATGATTCAACCTACAAAAAAGGGACATTTCCTGACAGTGAGAACAACCAACCAATGGAAGAGAAGTTTCCTTCAGAAGTTGTGGGAGCTTCATAGCTGGAAACTTTCAAGAAGAGACTGAGCTGTCATCTGTCAGAAATGGTGCAGGGTCTCCAGCTTGGTTGGACTACTAGATGACCAATAAGGTCCCTTCTAACTCTGTTCTGTAGAGATTCTCACTCATCCAAAGTTGCTTTTTCAGGAGGCAACTGGATTTCCTTGTGTTTTCTTCTGAAAGAAGTTTTTCCCCCTTTTTTCTACAGACTTTTAGCAATACAATTTGGGATGAACACCCTTTGAATGCAGACTACAGGAACCAGAAGCACCACTCAGGTTGCCCTGAGGACACAGATAAACCTTTAAATGCTTCAAGGACACTGAGTGTCCCAATTGATGACTTACCAAAAGTAACAGAGTTGGAAGGGAACTTGAAGGTCTTCTAGTCAACCCCCTGCTCAAGCAGGAGACCCTGGCCTAGGCCATTTCAGACAAATGGCTGTCCAATCTCTTAAAAATCTCCAGTGTTGGAGCATCCACAACATCTGAAGCTCTGTTCCACTAATTAATAGCTCTCACTATCAGAAAATTTCTCCATATTTCTACCAAAGATCTGAGTTTAATTACCTAGTTTATTACTCTTCTACGTTTTCACGAGAGACGTCATTTTGTATGGATTATGGTTTTCTTCTTTTTTGCATGCAAACCAGATGTACTTGGTTCAGTTGTGGGAGGCATATCAATGAATGAATTGATTAATATCAAAAGAACAAGAAGGAGAAGAAGGGTTCTCAAGCAAGGTGGTGTTTGGACCCAACACAAATGGTGGGAGGACCTTGATGGATCAGTTGGACCTCTTGTTTTCTTCTGGGAATTGCTCCCAGGATGGGCTTTCTGAGGGTTGGTCATGCTTTGAGCATAGGTGGGATCTGGAGACATATATCTCTTCAGGCTTTGCTCTCTCAGTTTGACCGGATTCCAAAATCTTTCCTGCTCTACCCTACACATTTAGAAAATGAAGAAGGTCCACTTCAGTTTTGGCTCTGCCCTTCCAGGGAGAGTAAACCTCCCTCCTTCCCCCCTTTTGCTTGCAGCTGCCAAGGGCTCCACCCCCACCCCAACATGGCTTATAAGGGAGGGATTGCTGGTGGCCAGCAGACTGAGTCAGGATGCCATCTGCTAGCCTTCTCCTTCTAGTGGGACTCCTCAGCCTCTGGATTGAGCTGACACCAATCTCTGGATGGAAGAAGCATGGTAAGAAACCCCTTTTCTCTGGTGAAAGAAGAAACCTCAGCATCTGTACCCAGATGTTTGAAGTTTATTCTACAAGTATTTCTTCTACTTTGAGATAGATTCTATTTCCTGTTTTATGCTCTCAACCTTCGTACAGAAAGACAGGCTACTTGTGAACACAGGGTTCTATCTAGACAATGTGAAAATAGTGGTCACCTTGAATTTGTTTATTCTTTGGACATGGAACCTCAGTTAGGTATTGTCCAATCAAGGTTAACTGCTGCCCTTCATAAATGCCACTTATGGGAACTTTCATGTGAAAATTACATGCCCACTTTACTATCATGTCTGTTCCTCTTTTCTCAACTTCTTCTTGTCCTTGTCGCAAGATATTTATCATTCTTGAGTTTAGGATCTTGTTATATGTCAATGGGTAGAATTTTAAGGATGGAAGGAATAATGGAAGCTTGAAATCTGGAATGCAAAATGCCAAGAAACCACATCAGGAAAGAAGACATCCAGAGACATGTGCTCCATTTCTAAGATCTTCCTCCAAATGTCTAACACAAACCTGCTTGTGGGATCCTTGGTGCTTCCTGAGTTTGGCTGATTTCTTGCAGATGTTTCAATCCTTACCTAGGTGGTTAAGGTTGAAGATGTTATTTAGTTGGGTAATGAAATGTCTGCAAAAAAAACAGTCAAGCACCCACAGTCCTTTCCTCCTCCTCCTCCTCCTCTTCCTCCTCCTCCTCTATCAACCCTCCTCCTTGTAGCATTGATGATGTTACTTAGTTGAGTGATAAAACATCTGAAAGAAAACCACCAAGGTCAGAGATTACTAAAGACCCCACTGTTGTCTTCTTCTTCTTCTTCTTCTTTTTCTTCTTCATCTTCATCTTTCTCCTCTTCTTCTCCTCCTCCTCTATCTCCTCCTCCAACTCCAACTGGTTCTCGTACTGATGATGTTTTGTTTATTTTATTTTATTTATTTGATTTGTCAATCGCTTATAAGATAACAGGTATAAGTATAAACATAGTTTTGAATACATGAGATGGATATGTATAAGAAAAATAAAAAGAAACAATAGGACAGGGATGGTAGGCACGATTGGTATGTTCCCTAATTGGGTAATGAAATGTCTGCCAGAAAACAACTGAACTCAGAAAGCACTAAATACTCCACACTATCCTTCCTCTTCTTCCTCTCCACAAGGCCCACTACCTTCCAGCACTGATGATGTACTTAGTTTGGCACCTTACTTCGTCTGTCTTAAGATCTTCTATGGGAGTCTGCAAAAGTATTTAGAAAGTACCTTACTGCCAGAATGTTCAACCTTGGCAATTTTAAGATTTGTGGACTTCAACTCTCAGAATTCCTGGCTGGGAAATTCTGGGATTTGAAGTTCACAAGTCTTAAATTTGCCAAGATTGGACACCCCTCCCCTACAATAACAGATAATAGATATAAGGGGCACCTGAGTCTTGGATGACTGCAGCGGCCTCCAGTTTCTGCAAACAATTTGAAGAGAGTCAGGGTCTCCTTTTGATGCAAGAATGACTCAAATTATCTGAAGGACACCCCTCCTGTGAGAAACCTGCCCATCTCTTGAGAGAGCTGTGTGTTTTTACAACTCTGAAAGAGTGTCAGGTTACTCAACTTAAACAACAACAGAAGAATGTTGACCAAGGCATTTTTTATCAACTTGGTGCCAATTTTGGTAATTACTGCATTGATTCTAAGGAACCGACAGATGGACTCCTTTGCAATCTTCTCTAACATCTTTCTAAATGCTGACGTCAGATTGATTAGTCGTCTTGTTTTTAAAGATGGGGAAATTTGGTGTCCTCCATTTGGGATTAACACTTCTATAATCTAACATCCAATACTAACATGGGCTCCCCGGGCCTTCCCTACCCCCTTTTTTTGCATTGTAATGCCTTGCATATTCTCCATTTGGAACAAGGATTACGGTCCATTGAAGGAGAAAGAAGGGAGAGATACTAGTCCTGGCTTCAATTGTCCCAGTTTGTCCAGGAGAACGTCAGATTTCAACAAAAGAGAATCTTTGTAAACAATGGGACCTTGGTGCTCCCTGAGCTTGGTTAGTTTCTTGCAGACATTCATTACCCAGCTAGGGAACATCATCAGTGCTAGAAGGGAAAGGGTTTGTGGAGAGGAGGGGGAGGAAGGGAAGGGAGATTGTGAGGTACTTGATGCTTTCTGAACTTGGTGATTCTCTTGTGAATGATCCAATGTGAATGACCTTGGTGCTTTCTGAGCTTGGTTACTTTCTTGCAGACATTTCATGACCCAACTAGATAATATCATCAGTGCTGGAAGGCAGAGGGATTTGTGGAAAGAAGGAGGAGGAGGAGGAAGGAGGAGGAGGAGAAAGAAAAGGAGAAGGAGAAGGAGAAGAAAGGAAGGTGGAGAAGGAGGAGGAAGAGAATAGAATGGAATCCTTGATGGTCTCCAAAGTTGGTTGTTTACTTGGAGATGTTTCATTACCCAACTAGGTGACATCATCAGTGCTTAGAAAGGAGTGGGGTTGCTATATGGAAGGAGAAGGGAATGAGGAAGTTTTCTTGCAGATATTTTGCTACCCAATATCATCAATGCTATTCGTTCTATCATGATACAGTAGCTCTGATGATGTTTCCTAATTGGGTAATGAAAAGCCTTCAAGAAAAAAAAAAAACCAGAACCTCAGAGAACACCAAGGAACCCACAACCTCAGTATGGGGGATCCTAGGGGTTCATAAACTGGATGCCCAGAGCTGGGCCTGAGTTTGGAGAAACATTGTAGAGATCTCCATACTCCTTTGGACTCTCCTTCCAAGCCAATGAATCCCCTTTTCACCACAGAAAGATGTCACCACCCTGTTGACCCTGGACACTGTAAAGCCCACATGACTCGTTTCTACTACAATCACAAATATAACAAGTGTAAGAAGTTCATTTATGGCGGCTGTAAAGGAAATGACAACAATTTTGAGAGTTTCGAGGAATGCCTTCACTTCTGTAAAGGTAAGTGGAGAAGGGGATTTTGGAATGTGTTGGCCCTGTCAAAGACCTCCAGCTTGGATAAAAAGAGGGAGCAGCCTCAGGCCCCACAATTAGAGAAATTTTAATTCAGAATAGAGTGGGAAGGGAACTTGGATGTCTTTTAGTCCAACCCCTTGCTCTAGCAGGAAAGCATTGTATAGCATTTCAGACAAGTGGTTGTCCAGTCTTTTCTTCAAAACCTCAAGTGATGGAGAACCCACAACTTCTGAAGACAAGCCACTGGACAGTCACTTATCCATTCCAGCTCTCTTCTACTCTCCTCTGTCCTTCATTTGAGTATGGCTAGCCTAGTGAAGGGAAGGCCCAGGGTGACATGATAGCATCTTCCAATATCTGAGGCGCTACCCCAAAGAAGAGGAAGGGGTCAAACTAGATTCTAAAGCACCAGATAAGGCAGGACAAGAAATAATGATCTAAGGAGAGAAGCAACCTGGAATCAAGGAGGAATTTCCTCATAATGAGAACAATTAACCAGTGGAACAGCTCGCCACCAAAATTCGTGGGTGCTCCAACACTGGAAGTTTTCAAGAAGAGTCTGGATAGTGATTTGTCCAGAACAATATAGAGTATCTTGCTTGGGCAGGGAGTTGGACTAGAAGACCTCCAAGGTTCCTTCTAATTGTGTATTCTGTTTGTCAGGGCTCCAACAAATCCACCCCCATTCAAATCATAAGTCTCCAGCTGCATCTCTCAGAGTAAAAAAAAAATGATTAGGAGTGGCCATGTTGGAATTACCTAGGTGCAAATGACACCAAAATACATCATTCATTTCCACCTTGACCCTGGTCTTCCCTCAACCCCCTGAATGTATATTATCCAATGGGGCCCATCCATAGCCAAGAGTCATCCATCATTCTCTCCAGTAATAATCTTGCATGCCAACAGCTTTGGACTGCCTAGCAATTATCTGAAGCATTTCAGGAATGCACTACTTCCCCCACTTCTCTTTCTGCTGGCAACTAAAAAGACCAAAGAAGTATTATTATTTTTAGTTGACACTGTTATTTTGTCTAGAAGGAAAACAATTTTCCTCTTTGGAGGAAACAAGATTGCAGATTTCCACTCCAGAATCCCAAATGAATAGAGAGGAGCCCAGTTCTAGGGTCCAGCCCAGGGTCCTGAGAAGTTGACCCCACAATGGTTGTCCCTGGCTGTGTTTTGTGGGGAAGTAAGGCATGGGGGAGGTAGGATCCTGTTCCACCCGTCCATGTCTCAATTTGGATGCACGGAGATGTTTTGGCTGCTCAAAGACACAGAGAATGGGATCTTGCTTGATCTGGGATTCCAATTCCAGAGGATTCTCTCAGACTTGGGATCATCTGTTTTGCAGAAAAACCCGGTGTGTGTCCCAAGGCCTCTCCAGACCTGATCACTATTTGTCCCGTGAAGTGTGGAAGTGACTGGGAGTGCCATGGGAAACAAAAGTGTTGTCCTTATGGATGCATGGTTGACTGCATGGATCCAGTCTAAGGTAAGAGCATCAACCTCTCTGGAGGACTTCATAGATCCCGGAATGGACTGGATCCAAGTGGATCTCTCTGGAATCCTTGAAACTTCTGTCCTTCTTGGCTGTGACCTTGGAAGAGCCAAGACTCAAATATGATGAAAGGAGAACAACCAGGTCTTCTCCAGCCATCAGAGACCTGGCAGCGAAGGCCAGACCCACCTTAGAAGGATGGACAGAGAGGGTGGAGGGAGGGGAAAGTTCTCTCTTAGCTGGGCCTTAAGGGAGGGTCCGATTCTGGGTTTAATAGATTGGGAAGGGGTGGCCTCTTTGATTCCAGAGGACCTGGTCTTCTTTGCTCCTTGAGGGAACGAAGTCCCCAATCCTGCCATTTATTTTATATTTGTTCTAAATTCCTCTCTTTGACTATGTTGAGGCCATAGGAATCTTAAGAGCCATGGCTTTGATTCATTTGATGATTTTGGAAGTCCTGTCACTATCATCACCACCTCTTAGGAGGCCAGAAGAAAGGAGGCAGGCCTGGAAGGGTGAAAGGTCCAGAAAGCTCTGAAGGGCAGCAGATGCTGACCAATGGCCATGTATTTGAGAGTGCAGCCCCCTAGGAGGATGACCTTCCACTCGTGGGAATCTCACATAATCCCAGCACATGGGGCCTGCCTATGTTTCCTCAGTGCTGAAAGGAAGACATGTAAATCCATCAGTTGCATCATGTCATGCTCCATGCCCAAGCACTGAAGGATTTCTTTCATAGGAAACATTGATAGGACCACTCTACTCAACCCACATGACTCTGGGCAGCTTAGAAGAAGAGAATATAATTCTCTATTGGCCAAGTGTGATTGGACACACAAGGAATTTGTTTGATGCAAATGCTCTCAGTGTACATAAAAGAATAGATACATTCATCAAGAGTCAAGAGTTATCAGGTACAACACTTAATAATACTCATAGGGTACAATAAGTAATCAAATCATCATAGGAAACAGTCAATATAGATCATAAGGATACAAGTGACAAAGCTACAGTCATACAGTTACAAGTGGGAGGGGATGGGTGATAAGGAGTGATGAGAAGATGAATAGTAATAGTAGTGCAGCCTTTGTAAATAGAAAAATAAAATGCAAGGAAATCTAACAAAACTATTTTTAAAAAACCCTCAGGATGCAGATCAACAGGCAATATTAAATCAACACAGCTCATCATTTAATGGAGGCTCTGGCACATCACGAGTCCAAGGCCTTGGGAAGAGCCAAGTTTTTCTAACAGGGTCAGGGCAGCCATAGGTTGGGAGAAGAATGTTCCATGAGGCAGGGTTCGTGTCCCTCAAGTTGGCATCGTTTCAACAAATGGACCCAGATTCCTTGTCAGTACACACAGGGTGGGATGATGCAGGTCTTGAGATAACCTGGTCCTATGCCATGTAAAGCTTCAATGGTTTACTTTTAATTGTACTCCAAAGCCCATTGGGAGCCACTGCAGCATCCCTAAGAGTAGTGGAGGCATATGGGCAAGCGGTGAAGAGCCCATAACAACACATGTCATCACATTCTAGACCGGTTTCTAGGGAAGTTCCCTGTAGAGTGCATTGCAATAGTCCACGAGGAAGTGATCATGACATGAGCAAGGTCTCCTGATGCAGAGAAGGACAATTGGTACAAATTTCTTCCCATTCTCTGGTGGTAGCTGCCTGATAGAATCTTCTAGGTCTTTCCTCCTCCTCCTTCTCCTCCTCCTCCTCCGCTCCTCCTCCTCCTCTCAATCCTCCTCCTCCCTCCTCCTCCTCCTCCTCCCCCACTGAGATATTAAGTATCTGTGGTGATGAAACACCTGCCAAGAAAAACAACCAAACTTAGAGGAGCACCTGCGGACCTTTTTAAGTTGTCCTTCTCCCTGTTTTCTCCTTCTCCTTCACTCTTCCAGCACTGATTCGATGTTCCCTAGTTGGGTCGATGAAACATATGCAGAAAACAACCCAAGCTCGAAGCACCAAGGGACCGCACAGTTTCTTCCTCCTCCTCTCCTCTGCCTCCTCCTCACTTCCTCCTCCCTCCTCCTCCTCCTCCTCCTCCTCCTCCTCCATTCTCCTTGAATAATGACATCCACTTGAATGCTTCTGGAGCTGACACTGGAATGGGGACATTTGGGAGAAAGGGACAAAGGAGCAGTGGACTAGGCACAGGTCTACACTCAGGTGTCACATATATTTATAGCTTGATCAGGTGAGCCAGTTATAAACCCTTATTTGTGTCAGACAGGGTCTATACCCCAATGAATGATTGTCTTCATTTGGACGGTGATTGTCTTCATTTGGACATCTAATGCAAAGTTCTTATTGGTAGCCTCATGTCTCTTGTAGTAACCATCTTCCCTCCTACTTGCCTTCTATTTTCTCTTCCTGAAAGTCCTTCATTTCTCCTGGAATGGTGGACATCCAATTAAAATTGCTGGCAATGGGACTCTTTTGAGAGTAGGTAGAATCCACCTACTAGGGTCCATCTCACCTGCACAGATGAACAGCCATTTGGCTGTGGACTTAGGTGACATAAAGACCAATGGATTGGTCTGGTGACCCAACTACAAACTCTAGCTCTCTGAGAGGTCCTCTAAGCCTATCAGTGATGGTCCCACAAACTTTTGAATTCTCTGTTACTGTAAGATTAAGCCGGGCAAGGCAGAGAGTAGAAGACATCTCTGAGCAGAAACATCCTAACTGAATCTCTTTCTACAGGTTCCTGTCAGTCAAGATTCACTATTCAACTTTTCCAAATTGCCTCAACTTAGACCAAAGACCCACCAGCCACCATGGGGACCCTTCCCCTCAAATACACAGTGGACTATTTCTTCTTTTCTCAAAATAAAGGCATTGGGTCCCTACTTCCCATGGAATGGTGTTTCTTCTGTCCCTTGGAGGCTCTCTGCCCTCCCCTTTTTATGTGTCCTCCCTATGTCTGAGGCTGAGGGGCTGATCAAACAAGGGATCTCTCAAAGGCTGAGAGTTTAGGGGTTTGGGAATTCTCTGTGCATTGGTTTTCAATCCAGCCTCCATGAAGGAAGTCAGGGGTAGACAAGGAGACTCTGCTATCTTATAGTAATGGCTTGACCTCAATGGAGAAATGATGCACACAAGCATGTCTTCTTTGAGAGTCAGAGTTCGCTATGATGCTTAGCAAGGATGGGTCAAGGACAACTTGCCATGACCATCTTGTCATGGCCGACTCACCTTAAGCAGAGAGACAGTCCCTCTGAAAGCTAATTCAGTATGTATCCAGTTGAAAATCAAACCATCTTTAATAAATTCCCTGTAAGACTAGATGAAAAAAGGCTATAAAAGTGGACTTTCTTTTTTGGTTTAGCATATGGCAAAAATGTTAAAAAGCACATCACAACTACCTTCTCAATGAGCAAATATGAAACTATTTAGCTTATTTAAACATTCAAAGGTAGACTATTGTAAATACATGATGGAGTTGTACAAAGAAAGCCTCCAGCATTTCCCTGATATGCACACAAAGGGCACTGCTCCACAATATATCACATTATTCTTTTGGAGCACTACAGCTTCCTTCCAAAGAGGAAAGCTTTCCCAATTTATGGAGGTTTGACCAGATCTTACAGAGTAGATCAAATCAGGGTAAGATTGGGAACGGTAAGATTTGGAACAGACCTTGTAGGTCATCTAATCTAGCCCCCCCATCCCAAGCAGCACACCCTACACCATTTCTGACAAATGGCAGTCCAGTCTCTTCTTGAAAGCCTCCATTGATGAAGCTCCCACAACTTCTGAAGGCAACTTCTGTTCCATGGGTTGATTGTCCTCCTTGTCAGAAATTCCTCCTTATTTCCAGGTTGAATCTCTCCTTGAATAGTTTCCATCCATTATTCCTTGTCTGGCCTTCAACTGCTTTGGAAAATGACTTGACCCCCTCCTCCTCTCTGTGGAAGCCCTTCAAATACTGGAAGACTGCTGTCCTGTCTCCCCTGGTCCTTCTCTTCACTGGACTAGCCATGCCCAGTTCCTGCAGCTGTTCTTTATGTTTTAGCCTCCAGTCCCCTAATCATCTTTGTTGAATTCTTTGGATTCAGCTGTAAAGCAGTGAATTGTTGTGACACTCTGGAGAAGCTCTTCAAAGTGGACCTTTAACTTAGTGAGACAACTGCTAACCAGTCATGATAGCCTTGATTTGTTTCCTATTTCAAGAGATGAAGGCTCTGGAATTTCATCAGAGTTTCTTAAAGCCCCTGTCACACAGCACCAATGGATGGAAAGAGGATGTAAAATGGAGAGAAACACTTACCATCTGTTGGTTAACGCGATGCATCCGTTCTGTACTCAC
>BHFT01024501.1:0-16130 GCA_004320025.1 Laticauda laticaudata
AACGGATGGCAAGTGTTTCTCTCCGTTTTACATCCTCTTTCCATCCGTTGGTGCTGTGTGACAGGGGCTTAACTTTAAAGAGGGAGAAGAGATGATAAATCTTAATTGCTGTAAAGTTGCTTTCTTCTGTTTGTACTCCTTTTATGCTTTTTGTCTTTTATCTTTTCTTCTTTTGAGGAATTTCTTCATATAATTTCATGTTTACCTTTTATTTCTGTGAACATCATGAAGAAAAAGCATTAAAAATGGGATATGAATGTATATAAGAAGTGAAAGTTTCCTTTTTTATTTTAAAAAGTGCATTAAAAAAAGAAAAAAAGAGCCCAACACATATATAGACATATTATTCCCAGTTGAATACTGATTAATACATTGCTACAATATTCATTCCAACTGGTGAAACAGCTCCCCTCTCATGTTTTAACCCCGTAAATTTACTTGCAAACTATTGACCTGACATCTAAACGCTGTATTAATGACAAAATATTTATCAGGAAGAACAATAACAATGAAAAGGACTTCGATTAAAGTTTCAAAATCTTCTGTTAACAAACTGTTATTGTAATCAACTCATAGAAAAATATACCATGGTATCTTATCTATCCTAGATCATCCCAAAAATTAAGAGTAATTCATCCTGGATCAAATATTTGTTTCTTGATTCTTGAATCTCTACAGTCAGTCTGTATTCCCCACAAAATCCAGATAAGTGTTAGGGTTCTGCTATGGTAAAAAAAATGCAGACTTGAAATTCAGAAAAACGTATGGAGTCAACTCAGTTCTCCGTCTGTACAGCTGATATCTCTTTGATCTATAGTAGGGGTTTCAAACCCATCACATTGTGGGTCATATTGTGTCATATTGGGATGTTTTTTGTCCTTGCTATACTGGGGTGGGCATACTGCATGGGTCATATTCACCCTTCCGGCTGCCAGTTTGACATGCCTGATCTACAGATTTCAAATCAGATTCTTCCATAGCTACATGCCTCCACGTTTTTTTCCATAACCATTATCATCTCCTCAAACTTTTTAAAAAAGCTCTCAACTGAAAGTTGCATGTTGCCAAAAGGTCTTTTCTCAGATTTCAGCCACTACTTGTCAGTAATCAGGGAACAAAGAAGCTGAAGCAGAAGGAACAAGAAATATATTTTCTGGATATTTTGATCCAATATTAAAAGAAAAATTAAAAAGAAATAAACTCCAAGTATTTTGCAAATTAAAAAGATACAAAAAGCATGTAATGAGAGTTCAATATTAATGTAAATCAAATGAAAGCAGTTCACCATCCACAAGCACACTGTATTTCCTTATGGAAAACAAGAGTTATTTAGAACAACAGCATAAATCAAAAGGAAAAAGAAAAATGAGAACAGCTAAAATCCAGTAGAGGATTGAAATAGCCAGCCAATCTACTTTTAAAGTAAAAAACAACATAAAAATTCAAAACGTGAAATTAAAACTTTGACATGCTTAAAAAAATCCAAAATGCTGACAGGAAGCTGGTTGCCCATGACTTTCTGACTGCTCCCAAAGGGAACTGGAATCTTCAAGACTTCCCTTCCCAAATAGATCCATGGACAACCAAAAGTCATCTTGAACTTTTTCCTAAGTGCTCCCATTCAGATTCATGGAGCAACATTGCAGAGAGCCAGCTTAAGGAGCAAAATTGGTATATCAATGGTAAGAAAGAAAAATTTCCTTACCATTCACCAGCCATCTTGGAGAGGAGTTACAGGAGAAACTTTTCTAACATGAACTTCTCCTTAAGAAGATCCTGGTTTCAGGACATGAACATTTTTTTGAAGCTTGCAAGCAAGATATTTATTTTCAAATACTTCACAATTTGGTAGTTAATTTATATAAATGTATTCCTTGATCTTTCCAGGCAAAAAGACAATCTTCTGATCCAAATGATCTACACAAGTATTCCTTGCTGCTGTAACATGAAGAAGCATTCTTACGGAAATATGGCTCACAGCAAATGTTTTCAAACATTTGGCCTTGTGGTACTGGGAGTCTTATTCTGATTTTAAAAACTTCCTAAAATCCATATTTTGAAAACTCATATAAGGTAGATATTTAATTTATTTTCACCATTTGTAATCTCTGTTAATAGCATTCCTTTAATATCTTGGAGGGTTCTTCTTTCCCATCTCCTTCGGCAATGTAAAAGAGAATTTTGAATGGAATTACTATATGGTGTCTTCATGTTTACCTTGCCTGAGATTTCTACATCTCCTTGTAAAGCTTTACTGGTTAACTCAAGGCTTACACTGAAGTACAGCTTCAATCTTAGGCACTGCTACCTTGATCTTTCTATTTGAATTCTGGGTTTGATATTTGGCATTTGTACTTGGTTTCTCTTTTTCATTTATGTGTTATGTGCCTTATTTTTTCCATGGCAACTGTTGATAACCTTTATAATTATGTGTGATTTGAAAAAAAGCACATTTTCTTCAATTTGGTCACTTCCAGAAATTTCTTAAATGCAGATTTTGCAGAGTATTTGGGAGCTGATGCCAGGCACCCTTGGTATTAAATTTGTCTATTTCAATGGTCAGTTTTATTTTATAAAATGTTCATGGTTGTTTTTCCTTTTATATTGGGAACTACTAAAAGTCTGTGTATAATTGTGGTGGAGTATAAATATGTCCAATAAATTATTTTTTTTAAGTCTATTTTTCTTGCATGTCCTGTTCATAAGAAACTTATCTCCATTGCTAACAAAATGATGCCTTTTCTCACAGTGTTGGTGTTCCATATTAACATACTCCTAATAGGCTATTCCTATTGGACAAGAATACTTGACGCTGATTGGCCAATAATAGCAAGCCTATGATTGGCCAATTCAATCAGCAGGAAAAACAAGTAGCCGTCATTGGACACTCACCGCGAGCAGTTTCTCTATATAAAGAGCTGCCGCGGCTCCTGTTTAAGACGGACTTTCTGCGCTAAATAAAAAGAGCTGAAGTTACGCTGGTCTCCAAGTCTCATTCTTCCGCGAACACAACTCTGGTGATGAAGGTGGGATTCTGAGAGAGGAGACCATTTGGGCACGTGTCATCGAGAACCGAGCAGACGAAATGGCCAGAACCAACTCGCCACCCACACTCTTCAACCCAGCAACAGAGGACTGGGAATCCTATGTTGATAGATTCCTCATGTTCCTGGAGAGTAACGATCTACAAGGAATCTCGGACAACCGAAAAAGAGCTGTGTTCCTGATGCACTGTGGGCCCACAGTGTTCAAGATGGCCAAGGCACTAGTGAAACCAGATGATGTACAAGCAGATGGCCTGCCAGATCTAGAGAAACTGCTGAGGCTCACTATGCAACTGACCATTCAGCCTCATCAGGAGACACGAGTTCTACAAACAAGACCAGAGAGAAGGTGAGAGCATGTGCAAGATTCTTTGTAGCAGCTCTCAGGGACATTGGAGAAGCATACAAATTCCTAAACATGGATGCAGCCATGAGGGATCCGCGTGGTCCTCGACCTAAGAGATTACCCTAAACAAAGCTGGGTGCTAACTGGCCAAAGAGTTACTGCTACGAGGCTATTGCTGAACGCACGGCAGCAGAATGCAACAAAAAAATCAGTGGCAAAGTATGCAGCAGATGAATGCCAACTCACCCAAGACACTGACCGAAACGAATCAGAGCACCGAGAAGCAAGGCAGAAAGTGCCACAAAACACCGATGCTACGCCAGACAGGGATCTCTGGAATCGATGATGCGACGAAGAGGAGGTCCACAGACTCCAGGCTGATGTGAGAGCGGTGAATGAAAAATTGTCGTGAAGTCGGGGTTTCCAGATGTGTCCAGGTTGCGGAGGAGACCACCTGGTTCCTTTAGTGGCTGGTTCTTAGATGCCGTGTGCCCGGTATTGCGAGAGGCACGGGTCAACATCGCACGAGTCCAATGGCCGAAACCGAAAAGTTACACGCCCAGATGTAGGGACAACACACCACCAGAAATAAAAGAGGCAAACGTGGAGCCGCGAGAGTCTCAAAAGCAAAGGAAAGTGGCTAAACGAGAACTATAGGAAAGAGGAAACTCATCCAACCATCACATCGGGTTCACTTAAATGCAACTAATGGCCGAAAGGTACATGTGGCAGTCTGGACTCAAGGGCCAAGAATTAAGATGGAGGTCCGATTCCAGATCATACTATGATGGTAAATCCATCGGAATCCATCAAAGACTAGTACTGGCATATTGGCAAGCTGAACTAGAACACCATCACTATTTTTAAAAAGATATCCAAGGACAGAATAACCGGTAGTCGGACTTGCACTTCCAGTAAGTTTTAAAGAAACACCAAAAAATATTGCCTCAACCCCTCGTAGACTGAAACCTACCAACGCTATTCGGGACTCGACGTGGTTTGAACTCAAGGAATCAGAATAACCGCGCAATTAACACAATTTTTGTTGACGCAGACTGGTGTATACACCTGATGGAGAGTTCCAGGATGTCTTCAATGGAAAGTTAGGGCAAGTACCGAGGTCCCTATTTCATTCATTTAGAACCCAACCATTGCCTCCAATTAAGGCTAAAGGTGAGGTGAGTCCCCTTTGACAAACCCAAAATTGATGAAGAATTAAATAAACTAATAGCACAAGGCATTTTGGAACAATTGACATGCCAATGGGAAACCCATCATACCCAGTTAAGGGCTAGTTGGGTCCGTGAGAAATTGTTGGGGATTACAAGGCTACCACTGAAGCCATGCGCTGCAACAAAAGTTCATATCCTGTTCCGGAGTACAAAATCTACATACATCATTGGTGAGGAGGCAAGGTTTTGCAAAGCTCGACCTTACCAAGCCTACAACAATGGCAGTAAGACCTAAACAAGCAGAGGCAAACAAACAATGTGATCATAGAGGAGGCCCTTCCAAATGCAAAAGGCTAAAATTCGGAGTCAGCGTAGTCCCTGGGGTGTTCCAAAGCCTAATGCGGAAGCAATTATACAAGGGGATAAAAAGTAGACCATATTTTGACGTGTGCTAAGTCCAGCTAACGACAAGAGACAACAGAAAGCCCACTGCAGAGTGGTTTTAGCAAAGGTCACAAAAGCGGGACTCAAGGTAAAAAAGAAAAGTGGTAAATTGGCCACATGAAAAGTCAAATTCCTAGGGTACCAAATCGATAAAGAGGGCATCCATAACGCACAGAGCAAAAAATTAAGCAATCAAAAGAAGCGCTAGACCTAAAAACAAAGTAGAGTTAAAGCATTCTTGGGACTTATAAATTTTTACATGTTTTTTTTTTCTGCGAAGAAGGCACAACGGTGGAGACACTACATAGAACTATTAGACAAATCAGCCATCTGGACCTGGGGATGACGTGAACAGAAGAGCAGCGTTCCAGTGGATAAATAGACCGTCATCCCTCTGACTCGTATTGTGCAATACAGCGAGACATTGACATTAACAGTCCACATGTGATGCACTCACCTCGTTTGGCGTTGGAGCTGTACTAGTCACATCCATGCATCGATGGGATGAGAAGCCCATCACGGCAGCAGGCCCTTTGCTTTACTCAAGACTCTTTCAAAAACTGAACGGAATATACGCCCAATTGGACAGAGATGCCTTAGCGGCAATATTCGGCATAAAAAGATTCGCACGAATACCTTTAACAGTAAGGACTTTTACCTTGTTTACCGATCACAAAACCCCTATTGGGAATAATAGTGGGAACAAGAGCCACCAAATATATCTATGCCGAGAAATGACAAGGTGGTCCAAGTTGCTGGCAGCCTAACAACTATAGACTGATCCACCAAACCCGGTAAAAGACATTTCCATGCCGTGCCTTAGCCGCACCACCTACCAGACACAGCCGCTGACGCCGGCACCAACCATTTCCACCAACAAATTGAAGACTCTGTCCCAACCTACAATAACCGGGGCTGACATTGCAAGATGACTCAAGAGACAAAACCATTGTCACAAGTATTAAACGGGTAGGAAAAGGGGTGGCCAGAAAGACTAGACAGATGTTACTTTTAAACCTTTTTCAGGAATAGACAAAACTGAACTGTCATTGCTAAAAGGTTGTCTTCTATGGGGTGATCAGGTAAATAATACCAGAAACCATTACAAAACAGGTACTGTAATGTTGCACCGAAGGCACCTTGGGCATCGCGCGAATGAAATCCTGGCCAGAGCTAATGTATGGTGGCCAGGGATGGACAAAAGACATTGGGAAATAGTTGATAACCTGTGGGAAATGCAAAACTCCGGCTACACTCTTCAAGCACTTTGTCCTAGACCTGTGAACACCAGAGGGGGCCCTGGTCATGAATACATAATAAGACTTTCTCACCCGGGGGGGGCCCCCCCCCCCCCCCCCCCAACAAAGGACTACATGTCTAATCATAGTAGATGCTTACTCCAATTGGTTGGAAGTAAGCCTCATGAGCTGACACCACAGAAGTGGTCATTAAAGCAACTGTGAAAATATTCCACGCACACACGGTTTTCCCGGAGTGCTCGGTCTCACGATAATGGCCCATCAGCTTTACTGGGCATTACCATTTGAAAATTCCTCACTGAAAACATGCTATATGACATGCCTTGACAGCCCAGGCTGACCTGCGATGAACGGAAGGGCGGACGGCATCGTCCCGGTATAAGCCAAAGAAAACTTTAGACAAATTGACCAGGGGAAATTCAAGAAAGAATTGAAAAAAATGCTCACGATACAGACATAACAACAAAAACTCCACTACAATAAAAAAAGGCCCAGCAGAATTATTAATGGGCAGACACAAATACATTAGATAGATTATCACACCAAATGTGCCACCAATAAAAACAACGCCTCATCAGCAAGTATTGAATCTCAAACCAGGGAAACTTAATTATGCAAAGAATCTCACCGCCACCGCATTGTGGGTACCGGTGAAGATAATACAAATAACGGACCAACAGTCCTCATACGACTAAAACAGATGATGGCTGAACCTGCGGAGACACATTGATGATTACGGTCACAGAACACTAGAAACGCACCACTGACACAGTCCCAGACAGAAGAACAACACACAACACAACCAGCAACACCATCAAACATTACACAAAAATTCACCAGACCAACAGAGAGGGGGGAGACCCTCAATAGACAATAAGGGGGGGAAACTCCTCGGTAAAAAAGAAAACCCTCCGTAGAAACAAGAAACCCAGCAAAACCAAAAGCATTACAATAAAAAACATTCTCAAATAATGCAAGAAAAAAACAATGACCTACCGCAGAAGTCTTGCTAACAGCAGGAGGCAGCAAGAAGACTGGATGGACCTTGTCGGAAGGAGGCAGCTGAGCCGACTCTACAGCCCATAGTAGCGCCGGGCAGGAGCCGGATGGCTGACTCTACCTTCCAGGAGGTTTCGACAGAAAAGGACAGGGAAATAGTGATCCCGTCCGCACCTGCTGAAGACGATGACACAACAAAACTGTGCAGGTCAACTATAGGCAACCTAGAGCCCCGCCTACTTATGTGACTTGACGTATGGTAGGAACCATACCAAGAGGGGAGGGGTGTTCATATTAACATATCTCCTAATAGGCCTCGATTCCTATGTGACAAGAATACCGATCGCTGATTGTTACTTTTCTCAATGCTGATTGGACAATAATAGCAAGCCTATGATTGGCCAATTCAAGCGGCGGGAAAAACAAGTAGCCATCATTGGACACTAGCCGCGAGCAGTTTCTCTATATAAAGAGCTGCCGTGGCTCCTGTTTAAGACGGACTTTCTGCACTAAATAAAAAGAGCTGAAGTTACACTGGTCTCCGAGTCTCATTCTTCCACGAATACAACTGTTGTCTTTCTCAGTTGCATATTTTACTGACATCAAACAAGCATTTAGCATCAAACCCTATAAGGCATCTTTAATAATTAGCTCAACTGTGTTCCTTTTCCCCATCTGCCATGCACTGTTGTGGTTCCTTTGCCTTCAGCAAAGATTCATCTTCTATCTGCTAGATAGATGAGAGATTTGTAATTTGTGCTCAATTCAATGAATCTCTCTTCTTTAATTAAATTACTGGTTACACTGGAGTCAGTGCAGATCTTTCATAATGCTCTTCAGAGTGAGTTCTGCAAATCTCTGTGTCAATTGGATCAAAATTATTCTTGCCATTTTTATCACTTTGCTGCTTTGGTGTGTTTTTAGTCCCTTGGTGAGTTACCCTCTTTGGAATATAGTTTGACTGTCTCTGGCAGCATTTCCTTTCTCTGGGGGTCCTAATTTGCATATGTTTAGGGCTGCAGCTGAGGTAATATCTATCTTTTAGCTTGATTTTAAATACAGCTTCTCCATTCCCTGCTGGTTTCTTCTCAGCACCTCTGCATATATTAACATTATTAAACAGCTTATAACAAATTGAAAGTTCACATCTTCTCTCGTTTCTTGGAGCATTCACAATAATTTCAAAGCATTTTGGTCAACCATTATTTAATCCAATTAAGATTGCTTCGAGTCACCCTTGAACCTCTGCTTGGTTGGATATCTGTAGCTTTTTATTAACTTGCAAAGCCAGATTGGCCTCTAGGTCTTAGCTGTTCTCCATAATCTGACTGTTGTTCTAGTATTTGTCAATGCCCTCCAACAGCTTCCCCATGTTCACCTACCTCTGTCTGAAGAGTGCCTATGGCCTTTGGAAACAGGAGGACAGGATGGCTGTTAACATACATCAATTAGTTCTTTCTCTCCATCATTTGGAATATCACAACACTTTCATTTTAGAAATGATAAGATTTTCTTTCCTTCTTTGTTGCATCTCCTTGGCTTGCCTCTTATTCCTCAAAAGAATGAAAATTGAATGGCTTATTGCCAAGCAAAGCCAGTCTCATTCTTTTTCATGGGCTTTGCTCCACCAATTATTCCTCTCTTGCTTCCCTGGTCATTGAGTTTGCAAGACATTGCTGACTTTTTGGTTTTTCAAAGGCATTTCTATTTTAAAGGATCAGAGCTCAGGTTCAGAATTTTCTAGCATCTCAGTTGCCTGAGATGTCCCCCCCCCCCCATCTCCAGGCAGAAAATTCTTTGCTTTCCTTCACAAGTCAGTCAAGCATATGAGCAATTCTCTCATTTCCTGGGTTCAGTGTAGAGAAGATATTGAGGTAATTGGTCATTGAAGGCAGCATTTAGCAGAGCAAACATGTGACTCCAAAAAAGCCCCTAAACACTAAGGACAGATGGTTAAGATCCCAAAGACCAAATAGTTTATTTCTGATAGAAACCCTGTACAGTATCTCTGAACTTTCTCTACTCCTGCTACAGGAAAGAAGAAGAAGGGAATATATCGCCCTGCTTTTAGAAAGCATTTGAAAGAAAAGTCTGAGAGTATCCATCTTCCAATTGGAAAAGTAGAGCAGAAACAAAAAGAATAATGATAGAGTCCTATTAGCAATGAATGGTGCAAAGAGTTGATGCTTCTGAAACTGTGTCTTCAGTATACTAATCTAGGATTAGATTTTTAGAGTATCGTGTCACTTCTACTTCGCTTAGGAAGAGAAAAAAATACAGCCTTTCCCTTCCCCTTAGCTCTGATCAGTTTCAAATGTCCTGAAAAACGTCCTGATTTTTTTTTCTTTTATTGAATGCTTGAGTTTGAGGGCCAAAATAAGCTTTCTGTGGCATGTTCAGCCCTGATGGGTACAGGAGAAAGAGGCATATTTGGTTAATATTTTCAATAACAATGAGTGCCTTTGATTAATGTTTGTAGCTTCTTTGAAGTGAGAAGCAGATTCTCATTTCTGGATTCTGATAAGGACAGTTCCAATTGGCTGAAGGCAAAAATTGTCTAGAAAAGTGAACTTTAGTAACTCAAAAACTCATTATAATGGTAAAAAACCCTGTACCTTTGAATATTCAATTAATCATTAACAAAATCATGCTAAGAATATTATGGAATAGCATGAACTGATACATATTACTAAGCATAGTATCTAAATGCTTTATGATTCAAATTATACTAATAATGAAAGAAAACATTCAAAATCTAATATGTTTGAACTTTATATAAAGCAATTTCTCTCCTGTCTAAGGTTCTTTTCACCTTGTATCTGTGGGAGACCTGTCCTTTACTAATATATAAATAAAAGATAAATATCTACCTTTCTGGCTCAGATGCTATTTTGGCCAGGGGCACACTGGGCTAAAAAACCTAGCCATGATTTATGGCCAACAGCCCTGCAATCAAAAAATAGGTGTGGCCTCTGTCTGCTTTGGAAAAGTGTTTCATGAATTTTAAGGGGTGAATTACATGATTTAGAATCATAGAATCATAGGGTTGGAAAGGACCTGAGAGGTCTTCTAGTCTAGCCTCTTGCCCAAGGCAGGAGTCCTTGTTCCATCCCGGCATCAGCTTTGGTAGCCATATTAGCACCAGAAGCTTCCACGCTGCCACATTCTTGAGTGTGGGAGGGGGGATTTTATGGAGCGTATGTGGTTAGATATAATAGCATTCTTCTTTAAAGTCAAGGTCATGTTATTCCTGCACCTGGCTGAGGAGTAGGAACAAGTTGGAACAGATGGTGATTGGGGCATGTGATGGAATGATGAATGCAGGGGGTGGATTTGTAATTTTTTACTTATTGGAGGAAAACCCGGAACTTTCAGATTCAGGTTTTCCCAGATGTGCCAGTATAACTACTCTAATAAAAGGAAACTTTGAGAAAATGCTTGTCTCTGAGTTTTTAATTGGAGTTGGGTTTTTCTGGAACCCTGACACCTGATGGAATAAGAACAACAATTGTCCAGTCCATTTTTGAAAATCTTCAGTGATGTAGTTCTCTGGGAGACAAGCTGTTCCATTGATTAATCATTCACACTGTGATCCTTAGTTCCAAGTTGGATCTCTCTCTCTTCAACAAACTTCCATTCATTGCTTTTTGTCATGTTGTCAGGTGATATGGAGAATAAGTCAAGCCCATCTTCTCTGTGAACTGTGAAATTAATTTGTTTAATGCTGAGCACATGCAAGTCTTATGAGTTTTTTATGCCTTTTAAATTCCCCCCATACAAAAGCGTCCAATGGTTTGATGCACACATTTTGCAAGGAGGCTTTAAGGACCACTCTGGTGCTGGTTGTTGCACATGGCCCCTGGTCTGTCCTTCTTTAACTTCTGCACCAAATCTAACATGGCATTTGAACTCAGATCTTATTCAATTCTGTTAAGGTGGAATCTTTACCCAGGCTTTTTACCTCTAGTTTTATAGTTTATTGAATCATGGCTTCATGCATCTGTCAAGCTTGAAGACTTCACTTGTACTTAGTTTCTGACAGAAGTCAGTTGGGAGATAGAACTTGCTGCAAAATATGAACACAACAGCTGTACTGCTCCTGGCTCCCTACTCACACAGTCATCAAAAGTATACAATGTGTGTAATATGGCAACTCAGA
Organism: Laticauda laticaudata; assembly: GCA_004320025.1. Taxonomy (NCBI): domain Eukaryota; kingdom Metazoa; phylum Chordata; class Lepidosauria; order Squamata; family Elapidae; genus Laticauda; species Laticauda laticaudata. Next base: position 11,424 of record BHFT01024501.1, read on the forward strand.
ATCAGTTGCTTCACTGCTTCCCAATCATACCATCTCATTTTGGACTCCCCCATCTCCCACAAAAAAGAAATATTTATTAAAAAATAAGTATGGATCGGGCAGGAACTGTGGAATTAACTGGAATACTGACAATGAAGTATCCATTATGATTAGCTAAGGCTGGCTCAACATACTCCAACACTTGGCCCCTATATTAATTTAAGGCAAATTCATAGTAATAAGTCAGTTCACAGTAATCAAATGAACACTCACAACAACATATTTTTATGATGTTTTGATCAAAACACATCTAATTTATTGGTGGACTAGATTCTTTCCTACACTTCAGAAAGGGAAATATAGTACTCATTTTCCAATATTTTTTATCTTAAACTATTTTCTTTAGCTAATTGGACTGTAGGGAAGATTGAACATATTTATATAAAAGGAAAGTAATTGCTTTATTTCTCAAAATAATCAAATTCTCAAATTAAAGTAAGAGAATCCATGGATGAATGTCAGCAGCTGCAAAGAATATTAAATCATCTTGATGTGGTTGTTATTTAATCGCCAAGCATGTAATCAATGCAGTACATTGTTCAAATGAGATCAGTTTTCTTATGTTTAGTATGTTAATTTTATTCATTGCTTTTTAGAAATATTGAATGAAATTGGAATTCATGGTAAGCATAGAGATGAGTAAGTGATCACTGTAACACAATCAATCTAAAAAATTTTCATCTCTGAATGAAGAGAAGAACACAATAAATCCCCAGAAAAGTCATTATGGTATGCTATGCTATGCTATGCTATGCTATGCTATGCTATGCTATGCTATGCTATGCTATGCTATGCTATTCTCTTTCCAAACATGAAGTCAGTCATCTGGTTATTCCCAACTGATGTTATCTAACTACTAAAAACATTAAGCAATTTTTGGTGACAGTGGAAACGTTTGGAATTTGGAGAACATAGGTATGGGTACTCTTCATGGTTCCTAGGTTGGAGATGGTTGCATATTCACAAAATAGCCATTGCTTTCTACTCTCCCTTTTATCACCTGCCATTTCCAGAATACTGCTTTCCACAATGATAAATCTGTGTCTCTCCCCCAACCCCCAGTCAACAAATTTTCAAAAAAGCAGCAGGAAGATACAACACTTATCTTCCTCATTTTTTTAAAAAATAATTAAAAGAATTTTTAAAAATGATGTAGCAGCTGCAAATTAAAATCTCTGGGGATTTCAAAACTACAAAATCTCTTATTTTTTCCCTCTTTCATTTCATTGGGTTGTTAATATTTATATTAAAACTGTATATGTGATGGAACATTTGTATCTACTTACAAGCAGAAGACAAGTGGAAGAAAGCCTAAGAATGGGTTAAAAATTAAAAAGCACATTAAGGTCTGGGAGCAAAAAATACATTTACCAAGTGTAGAAAAAAGGATAACAAAATTGGCCTTGTTATCAAGCAGACTTTTCAGAGAAGAAAATTTCACAATTGGAAAACTACCATTGAGAAAGCACTTTCATTAGTTGCAGCTTGGTGGGAACAGCTGAAAGAGAACCTATGAAATATTAACAGAGCACAGAGAGGATTATATAGACTGGAACAGACATTTCTTCAAGTACCTGGGTCTTAAACCATATAGGGTGTTAAACATCAATGGTAATACTGTTTAAATGGGTTGGGAGACTGACTGGAAGCTAATAAAATTGTTTCAATATCATCAGCTCCTGTCAAAAGCTCAGCTGCCATTTTTAAAAGTTTTATTTATAAATAAGTTTTAAATGAAGCTGCGTCAAACTATCAGTCACCTATTCCTTGGTTCTAGATGGCCATGGATCCCTCCAGCTGTATAAACTCTGAAGTAGATGCTGAGAGGAAAAAAAGAGAGCCCCCCTACCCAAATCCTCTGCTCTAACTTTATATTTTGCTTTGGATGATAAGAAATTGGGAATAGAAGATGGTTTTGCTTCTCACATGAAATAGAAGAAGGAAAAGCAAATATGGAATTAGCCCCAAAGGGAAAGTCTTTAAAAACTTACATGATGACAGATCAACAGGATTTTAGGGAAGAGAAGCTAAGCTATGGAGATATTGACTGCAGGTGAAAGAAATTTTTAAATAAATGAAACTTCACAAATAGTCTGTATGTGGCACATTTTATTCAATATCTTCCTTTTTGAAATAATGAAACATTGGCAAATATAAGAGCGAAGGTGAATTTATTGCATTCACATTCAGCCAAAGGCCTGAAAAACAGTCTTTCAATGGTGTAATTAGGAGCACAGACCTTATCTAGCTTGGAAGACTGCCAAATAAATATTTTCAAATGCAGTGCTGACAAGGAAGGACTCCGCATAGATTCTCTGAGATGCAGAGACAGATCTTCACACTGCTGCAATGAACAAATTGTTTCCTGCAAAAGCTCCCTCTCCTTTTGCTCCTCTTTTAAGCCATTCACTGTCCACCTGTGAATGTTTTACTCCCATGTCAAACCTTAGTTCATAATTGTTATTTTCTTTTGGTACCTCTGCCACATGCGCAGGCTGGGAACTGGTTCCAGCTGCTCCCCCACCTCACTGTTATCCAACTCTGAAGGCAGCTGATAACTGCCAGATTACCCTGGCCCCATCTCTGCCTTTGACGCAGAGCCCTCATCCGAGCCTTCCTCAGCCTCCAGGACTGGCCTATGTTCCTTCACAACCTCCTCACTGTCTGATTCTTCTGCCAGCTCTGCTAGCTGGTGGCGGGTTACAACACATTTATGCAAGTGGAGGGTATATAGAAAGCTCCCTTTGTGTGAGCAGAGGATGCGTGTTCATCTCCACTTGCCCAGAACCATCCCCTTTTCTCCCTGCTGCTGCCACCACTGCTGGTCCACAAAGCCAGAATGGTTGAGACCGCTGTTCTAAGCTGTAGTGCTCATCTCTGTTTCTTAGCTGAGGGAGTCAATACTGCCCTTTCATGGTCATATGGTCAGCATGACTATATGTCAAGATACATGGAACATTGTTATCTTCCCATCAAGGTTGTTTCTATTTATCCACTAGCATTTGCATGCTTTTGAACTGCTAGGTGGACAAGTAACAGTTGGCACAAGTCTCCTGTTAGGCGGCATTTGGGCTGTTAGCTTTGCAATTGACAAACTCAGCATATTTAATTGCAAACCATAACATTCCCTCCCCCCCCCCCCCATTTATGGCCTAGCACATACTGTAGATACCTGGCTATGGTTTATTTAATAAACTATGGCTTGGCACAATGTGAGACTCGGTCTATGTATAATAGTCAAAACCAAACAAATTACATTATAGCTCAGCATTATGTCTCAGAGATTGTCCAAGATACCATGGTCCAAACAAATCTGGCTTTGACCAGAGAGATATTCATATAACTAACTCAAGAGAAAATGTTGAGGGAAGAAGTGGATGGATGTTTTAATGAGATATTCAGAACATTTTATTTTGTGCTAAGTTTTTAGGAGAAATGACTAAGGCTTTGTAACTGAACTATATGACATCAATTTTATGGTGATGCCTTGGACAGTTTGTCAGATTTCCAAAGATTTGAACAGCCTCCCCCCAAAACTGGGAGCTTTTCCTGTAAGATTTTCTTGAAATATCAACTTGACTAAATATAAATCCATAACATTATTAATAAATCAGCTTGATAGAGCTTTGTTGTCAAAGGCTGTTACTCAGGTGTGAAAAACTTTTCAGCATGTCTTGTTTGGTGACAGCAGATTGGAAACTTATTAGCAGGCTGGAGAGCATAGTTGTGTCATTCAGTTTATGATATGATTGCCAGGATATTTGAAATGACTCAACTGATCAACGAATGAGTTCATTATTTTCCAGAAGAGAATTCATATGAATTGTCATGCAATAGCTTACATTTAAGTGAAAATGTCTTTCTTTTTCTATATTTCAATCTCAGTAGGTACATACATTTTAAAATCATCTCATTTTTATTGAGTCTCAAGTGAGACTGGGCGCATGCTTTCTGAGAAAGCTGTCAGAAATATAATATTAACTGCTTACCCTTTTACCTAATTATTATTCAATGAGCCAAGAAGCTACTTTATTTTTCATGTTATTATTTGTTTCCTAAGTTTCTGTAAGCAAACAACCTTATTCTATAGCCCAATGCAAGAATTTTTATTCTATTTGTTCATGTGGAGCCTGGTTAATGCAAACAGCCTCTATGATCCTAAGACCAGAGGTGATATTCAGCCAGTTCTCATAGGTTCTGGAGAAGCAGAAATTTTGAGTAGTTTAGAGAACTGGTAAATACCACCTCTGGTTGGCCCCGCCTCCATCTATTTGCTGCCTCCCAAGTACCAGCTGATTAGAGTTCCAGTTGATCGGCTGGTCTTCTTTTGTTGCCCTGCACAGGAGAGCAGAGCTGAAAATCAGGTTAGTGGGGTGGGGAGGGAATGCGGATTTTGCAGTAACCTTCCCCCTGGGGTGGGGTGGGAATGGAGATTTTGCAGTATCTTTCCCCTGGAGTGGGGTGGAAATGGGGATTTTACAGTATTCTTCCCCTGCCATGTCCACCAAGCCACAGTATACCCACCAAGCCACACCCAGAGAATGAGTACAAAAAAAATTGAATACCACCACTGACTAAGACTATCACTGAAATATACACTGCTCAAAAAAATAAAGAGAACACTTAAACAACACAATGTAACTCCAAGTCAATCACACTTCTGTGAAA
>BHFT01024502.1:5501-84701 GCA_004320025.1 Laticauda laticaudata
CCCCCCCCCCCCCCCCCAGGGCCGTCTTTAAGGACATGTTCAAGGAGTTGGGGCTTCAGGACCCGCACAACTTCTTCTTCAAGGAGATGAACTCCTGGATGGTGGAGATGGAAGACCCCAAGGAGGCCGTGCGGAAACGCAGCAGCCAGTGGCTGGAGGAGATGATCAGGATTTTCCAGGTGCTGCTGCCCCCCAGCCCCCAAACCTTTGCCACAGTTTCCCAGCAAAAACCGACTCCGTGTCTTGCCAGTTTCTGCTCCTGTGGCCTCTGAATGCTTCAGTGGTGCCCGAGAGGCGTGCGTGGTGTGGCTACCACGTGGCCTGAGGAAAGCGTGGCTGCCGTAGGGCTGCAGACAAGGGGCGGCTTTTTGTCCTGCTGCTACTTGGGGCCCCTGATTCTGAGCAGTCAGAGCCCCCTTGCCCCTCTGGAAAAGGCCCTGGGGGTCAGCCAGGGGAGGGGTGGCACCCCTCAGGGCTCCCCAACAGGGGAGTCCCTCCAAGGGGAAGGGAGTCTGCAGGGAGCGGCTCTGCTCAGAACTGAAGGGCCAAGACTGGGAGCTCAGGGGGGTCATTGAGGGGACCTGAGCTGGTATCGGGCAGGAGGCCTATTCCTCAGGCCTCTTCCAGTTCTGGGGGGGTTCTCTTTGCTGAAAAAGGGGGCCATGTAGCTCAGGCGTGGCTTTCCTTCCTCCAGGAGCACAGAATTCGCCTGTGGCAAGAAGAGGCCACCTCTGGGAAGAAGCCTTCCCTGGACATCGGCCACAAGGTGGGCTCCAGCTCAGACCCCCCAGCCCTGCCCAGTGGGTGCAGCTCGGCTCCCCCATCTGGTCGAGGAGGCCTCTCTGGATCCCCCCTTGTTGGTTGGCCTCAGGCAATGCAAGGGCCCCCTAGGAGGAGACTGCCCCCTCCACCCCGGCTCTCTCAGGAAAACCGGCCCACATGTAGAGACTCTTCCATTGGTGCTGATATAGAAGCCCCCGAGGAGGGGCTTCTGAATTTGCAGACCATCGACCCTTGTGCTCTTTAGACCCAGCAAAGGAAGAGGCTGGAGAAGAGCCACAAAAAAGCCACGAAGCTCGCTGGAAAGCTGGCCAAGGCTGCCCACAAGGTAAGGCTCGGCCTCCCCTTGAGATGGGGCAGAGAGCACGGGGCAGGGGGGAGAGTTAAGAGAGTTAACCTCCCAGCGGCCACAGAGCAGGTGGCCTGCCATGAGAAACACACACACGCACACCGTCCTCTGGCAAGCCCAACCTTCACTTCCTCTTTCGCATCCAACAAGCAGAGCCAGCAGGAAGTTGTGAGTCGCAGCCACCCCAGGCAAATAAGTGGCTGCTGCCAGGTGGGGGAGGGAGCAAGGGGGTGTGTGGCTGGGCACAGGAGGGTCGGGGAGGGTATGTGCGGCTGGGAGGGGTATGCAAGGGTCAGGGGGAAGTGCAAAGGTTGGGGAGGTTGCGAGGGGGTGCGTTGCATGAGGTCGGGAGGGCATGTGAGAGGCACTGTGTGGGTTGCGCAAGAGGTGCCCCGTGGACGGGGGAGGGTTGAGGATGGTGCACAAGAGGGCGCACAAGGGGTGCCACGGGATCAGGGAGGGTGCACCACAGGCCTAGTGTGGGTTCACCTCTTGCTGGGGAGGGCTACGAGGGGTGCATGAGAGGCGCTGTGCAGGTGAAAGAGGATGCACAAGAGTCCCCAAGAGGTTCTGCATGGACTGGGGGATTCAGGAAGGGTGCGCAAGAGGGGAGGGTGCAGGAGTAGTTGGTGTGGAGCAAGGGCAGAGGGGCTGGGGTGGCGCATGGGTGGAGGGGGAGCAACGTGTGATCTTCTCTGGTGGCTTCCCCATTGACTTTCTGAGGAAGCCAGCAAAGAAGATTGCAGGTGGCGAACCTGTGATGGTGGGGTGCTTGAGAACCAGTTGCAAATGCACACAGGTTGCCAAGCATCCAGGTTATGATCCTGCGACCATGGGGTGCTGGGGCAGCCAGAAGCCCGAGAACCATCTGCAGCCACAATGGTGGGGACCTCCTGCATGCAGTTTGGCCTTTGACTGGTCATGTGCCATCCAAGCTGTTTGTAGATTGTCTCCGTGATCAAGCCTAACCCGACTTCTGGCGGTTCCCTTGGGCCCCGTGACAGAGTCCGTTGCCTTCCAAGGTGCCCAGGGTGGCAGCCGTCTCTCCCCCAAGGGGGCGCCTCCAATTGGCTGCCAGGAGGGGATGGACAGTGGCCAGGAGGGGCTCTCACTGCCTTGCCTTCCTCTTTGGACTCAGGAGGCAGCGGAAAGTGAGGAGTGGCAGGGAAAGCGCAGCTCGGAAGACTTCCACAAGGTGAGTCTCCCTTTGACCCTCAAGATCCCCCTGTCACTTCAGGGGACCATTAGCACCCTGCCTTCCTGACAGGAAGCCCACCCATGGTGCACAGCCCAGCCTGGGGGGGACCTTGGGCCAGGCTGGGAGATGGCTGGGCGTCCCGTGCTTTGAGGGGGAAGACGGCTGCCTGGGACCCTTGTGTTTTGTTTAAAAGTCTAAACTTTTGGATAAAGTTGTTGGATAAAAGCTATTCTTCAGCCTATTTGTCCAGCTGGTTCTGCTTCTGTATCTCCTGCCTGATGGTAGGAGAATAAGGAGATGCTGTCCAGGGGGTGAGTCGACCCTCAGGATTCCCCCCCCTCCATTCTGAGGAGTAAAAAACACCACACTTACTGTATTTGCTGTACAATAACTGTAAACCAATAAGCTAATCAATAAAAGAAAAGGCTTGTAGCTCAGGGTTGAAATGAGGTCCCCTTGGTGCTCTCTGAGCTGGGTTGTTTTCTTGCAGGCGTTTCCTATCCAACTAGGTAACATCCTCAGTGCTGATGGTGTTACCTAGTTGGGTCGTGAAAGGTCTTCAAGAAAACGACCCAGCTCAGTGAGCACCAAGGACTCCTGATAACCGTAAAACAAGGCCCTCCATATTCTCCCTGCATAGTCAGACCCCCAGACCTTGGGTCACTTCCTGTCTGGACTGCCGTAACGTAATCTACATTGGGCTGCCCTTGAAGAGTATTGGGAAGCTCCACGAGGAGGTTCAGGGTGCAGCAGTCCACCTGGCTCTCGGGCTTCCTGTTTTTCCCTCAGTGGCCGTTGTGATTCAAGGCCCAAAGAAAACAAAGCTCAGAAGTGCAGCTGCCCCCGCTTGGGCCCTGCTGACCTGTGGCGGCCATGTCTCTCTCTCCCCTTCCTCAGCCTGTTCGCCCCATTGATGCCATCCAACATTTTGCGGAAAAGCAGCTGGAGAGAGAACTGGAGGCGCTGAAAGAGGCCGTCTGTTTGAGAGCAGATTCCCCCCGGGACACAGTCTTGGCGTTGCCCCCTCTTCAGAAGTAAGTTGCAGGATCTGGGCAACCTGCAGCCCAGCTGCTCACTTGAGGGCCTGGCAAGCCAAGAGCTCCTGCCACTGGGGGGGGGCGCTCTGCCTCTGCAGGGCTTCTGGGCTGGAGTCCCCCCCTCCCCGGTTGCTCTGCTGGCCAAGTGAGCTGCGATCTCTCCATGCTTCTGTTGCAACAAGACTTCTTCACCGCTGCTTTGGGACCCAAACGCTCAAGAGGCGGGAAGCTGGCGGCCCCTGGACTCGGTGGATTTCCCCTGAGGGAATGGGCGAGAAAGCCAGCCCACCTTCAGGCTGCCCTGGGATGGCTCTGGAGTAAGAGGGAAAGCACCACCCAAACGCGGTGAAGGAGGGCTAGTCTGTCCTGCTCATTGATGGAGGGAAAGTCTGGAGGACGGGGAAAGTCCCAGAGGAGCAGACGCGTCTGGTGCTTAACACTCTCTCAGGCTGCAGCCCCTTTTGCTGCTCCCCTTTGCCCGCCTCAGCTGCACAGGAAGAGCTGCGGCCCATGCATACAGAGCAACGTCTGGTGTCCGGCGCATAAGCAGAGCGCTCGTGGTATCTGGCCAGCCTCTGCGAGGGCTGGAGAGCCCATTTGACCTTCTCTGACCTCCTCGGTGGGTGGATTCTGCTGCCCTGGGTTTGTACGAGCTCTGGCTTTTCTGCAACAGGTCCAAAGCGATCCTGCGCCTCGGAGAAACCAACGTAATGCTGAGAACGAGGATTGCCGAGCGTGAGTGTTGCTCCGTCACTCTAACAGGGCTCCACCTTTCCTCCCTCTGGCGGGTGAAATGGCTGCAAAGGGTGTGGCACCTCCCTGGCTGCCTCCTTGCCAAGCCTGGTGCTACTGCGGCTGCTGTACTCTGGTGCCACCTGTGCCCGTGCCACCTAATGCCAGACAGTCAAAGGACAGCGGCCGGTGGCTTCGTCTGCCCAGGGAGGGAGTCCGTATGTGATGACCCGGGGCGTGACACAAAAATAACCAAGTCACAAAAATAGAATAAATTCCCTTTAATGCCTCCAACTTGGCCCCAATGTCCAGTTATCCTCGGCTGGATATCAAACTTGTAAAGAAAAGTTTACGGAGGGAGTAAATCAGAGGTGGCATTCAGCAGGTTCTGACCAATTTTGGAGAACCAGTAGCGGAAATTGTGAGTAGTTCAGAGAACTGGCAAATCCCCCCTCTGGCTGGAGATTTTGCAATATCCTTCCCCTGCCATGCCCACCAAGCCATGCCCACAAAACCAGTAGTAAAAAATTTGAATCCCGCCACTGGAGTAAATGCAGTTAGCACCCAAAGTAAATTTGAAATAAAAAACCCAACACACCACACTGAAGGAATTACTATGACAGGCAAGGACAATGAATTGCAGACTTCTACCACGTAATGCAGCAATCCGTTGGGAGGAAGCCAGAGCACAGATAAGCTCCGACAAGAATAATGCAAGCTTTTAACCAGTCCTCCCATGAAGCAGCCCATGAAGGGGATCAGGGCCCCTTCCTCCCCCCGTAGACCACACCACTCATGTTTCTCCCTTCCTAGGATGAAGAGGGGACGGCCCTGGGTCTTCCTCTGAATGCCCATCCGGCCTGTGCCCTTCCCCAGTTTCCTCCCCAGCCACTGGAGTCTGATTCCAAGGTCCAGGAAAGGCAGGAGGGTTTTCTCCTTCGTGGATTAAGAGTCAGCCGAGCGGCCTGTGCGCAGTCGGCCGGGCAGGCTCCTGGTTGCTCATCCCGGTGGCCCCAGGCAGGAGCCGGTCTCTGGCCCGGGCTGAAGCTCTTCCTCCCTTCTCTGCTGTCTCCTTCCTCCAAGGCTTCTGTTTCCCCTTCACCTGCTCCCGCTACCTCCTGAAAGGCTTCGTCCCCTTCGTGAAGCTGCCTTTGCCGAAGGTCACCTTGCGGCCGTTTCCACCCCTTTGCAAGAGCCGGGCAGCGCCAAGGACTTTCACCGCCGGGCAGCAGCTGGTGCGCAAGTCCTTCATCGCCAAGGTCTCCGACGCCCACAGCTACCCTTGAAGGCGGCTGGCAGGCCGGCAGGAGCCGGGGAAGAGCTGGGTGGCGCCGGCCCGGCACAGGCCCACGGGCTCCCGGCCCCGCCGATTCCCCTGACTTGCAGGGACACGAACCGGCTCGCCGGGCCGCCCTCACATTTCCCGGCGGGCGCCAATAAAGAGGCCGAACTCTTCGGGCAGCCGTTCCTTGGGCCCCGCCGAGGGGGGGGGCGCGGGGCGGGGGGGGCACGGAGGCCGAGGGGGCGGAGAAAGGGGTCGGCCGGGGGGGGGGCGCCCGCGGAAGCGGCATCGCAGCCCGGAGGCGGCGGCGGGGAGGTGCGCAGGCGCGGGCCCCGCTTTCGCTTTCGTTTCCCCGGCAGAGGCGGGGCTGGGGGCGGCGCCTCCGCTTTGGCGCGAACGGAGGCGGCGGGGCTCCGGCGGCCCTTCCAGGTGGGCGAGGGCCGCGGGCGCGGGCCGGGGGAAGGACGGGGCAGCGGGGAGCCCCGCGGCGCGACGGCCCGGCCCTTCCCTCGGGGGCCGGAGAGCCGCTTCCCGGGGCTGGCGCGGGGGAAGGCGGGAGGGCCGGAGCGGGCCGTCCCGGTTTCCCCGAAGGGCGGGCGGGCGGGAAAGCTCGGCGCCTGCCCCGCGCCGGAGTCCCGAGGGGCGGAACCGGCGGGGCCTCCGTTTCCCGCTCTGCGGCAGGAGTCGGGCGTTACGCTGGGCGGTCCGGATTTCGGGCCGAGGAGCGCCGCCCTTGGACCGCCGCCTTCCCCGGGATCCGGCGGCAGGCGAGGGAGGCGGCGGGGAGGCGGGCAGACTTTCCTCGGGGAAAAGAAACGCTTCCCGGCTGGAAATAAAAGGGCGAAACGGCCGGGGGTGGGCAGAGTTTCAGCCCGGGCTCTCCGGGGGCAAAAGTCCGGGAAGGGGGGCTCCAAGCCTGGCCCGGTCGGAGGGCAGTTGGGACACCCGGCTGAGCAGGCCGGGCCCCGGGCAGCCGCGGCGGAACCCCAGAGGCCGCCTAGTCCAGCCCCCAGCGGCTGCCCTTCCCGGGGTCCCTCGGCCGGCTGCGGAGTTCTGGGAGACAGTCTGGGCTTCCCAAGCTGGGACCCTCCGGCCCTCGCCCGTTGGGGGCCGAGGGCCGCCCAGGCAAAACCTCCCGTGCGGGAGCAGCCGCAGCCGCCGTGCTCCGCTGTCAGGAGGAGATTCCGCCTCCAAGCTCCGGTTGGATCCACTCCGGCCCCGAACCACTTCCGGGCATTATGCTTTGCATTATGAAGCATAGCGAGATCCCTTCTTTGTTCTTCAGGAAGATCCGTAGCAACATTAAATCTTATGCTCCGTAGCCCCTATTGAAACAAAAGCCTGGGAAACCGGTGAGCTCCCAGACTCCAGCTGGTGAATCTGAGAACTATTTTTAAAGATTCACATCTCAAAATCTCGCCTCAGAGAACATTAAGAGTAGACGAATTGGAAATCCCAGTTTTATTGCCACAAGAGCAGAATTTATCATCGACAGAATCTGAATTAATAAGAGCGTTCCAATTTTTTTTAAAAGGGGGAAGTCGTCTCATTGAGATTTATTAGTAAATTCTACATAGAATTGTAAGATATTTCGCACTTCCACGATGTTTGCAAAAGGTAGTAGATTATCACCCACTACTTCTTACAAAGTTTCAAAATGTTCCCCATGAAAATGGGTTGTTGGGCCTGGAGCAGGTCAGGCAACCAACTTGCATCTGCCCCAATTGACCAAAAATCCCGAGTGTTATCAGTGCAGGATCTGGTTTTTGTCCTGGGTTAGTTAAGATCTGGCAATGGAGTCAATTACCATCGTGTCTTGAACAGATTACTCTGCCTGTGGCAATAGCCAGAGCAGGGGGTTGAATTAGAAGACCTCCAAGGTGCCCCCCAACCACGTCATTCTGTTCCACTCTCGAGTTGCCTTTTGACTCCCTGGCATCACCTGCACCCTGCAGGGAGGCTCACCCAGGCAGCTGATCCAGGTGGGTCCCCTCCGGATGTCTCCACCCAGCTCCCAGAGGAGGGTGTGAGCATCGGTTGGACTGCCAGGAGCCGAGTCAGATTCTGCCCCAGTGGTTGCCTTGGTTCTGTCATGGCATTCTGCACATTGGCCCTCTGGGCATCTGCTTGCCATTGGTGTTGCAACTGCGCTGCGTTCCTGGCGTCTTCCCAACCGTGTTGAGTTATTGCCATACTTTCACGTCTGGAATTCTTGTTCCTGCCCTGCCAGACCTATTACCTCATTTTGCCTTGACTGGACTTATAGTTACCGTTTTTGTTGGCCACGTTTTGGACTTCATTCTCTGCAGCCAAAGGCTGTTCCTGGGAGAGTTTTTCTCCAGCCAGAAGGTAATCTAGACAACATTGGGGGCAAAGTTGGAGCGAATAGAGGGACTCCTACTGATTATCTGACTGTGGCCTTTGTGCCACACCCCTTTGGGTCATCACACCAGAGGTGGTATTCAACCAGTTTGCACCAGCTCGAGCAAACTGGTAGCAGTGATTTGGCGTGGGTCACTGTGGTGACCCATGGCTGGCCACGCCTCCAGCCCGGTTGCCCGGTCGCTCACTTGCCTTGGTCGCTCTCCTAGCCTTCCCTACCGCGTGGTGGCTGGGCACAGCTCGGGTGGATGTCCGGCAGCTGCTGCACGTGTGCACTGTGTGTGCAGCCACTACATATACAGTGCACATACGCAGCAGCCCTGGGACATCCACCCACCCACCAGGAGCATGCTTTTTCCGGCAGACATGCCTCTTCCGGCACAGCCGGCATGTAGGTGGCCACATGTCCAGCTGTCCCTTTTGTAGCACCAAAAGTCTCTCAACAGGCCGACTACTCTCTTCCTCCTCAGCCATATAGAACAAACAGGCAGAGAAAGAAGGAGCAGATGTCCGTCTGGTTGTGCTGAAAAGGGGGTGGCTGGGACCGAAAAATGTCATTTCCAGCCACCTCTTTCGGAGTGCTGCACCAGCAGGCTCAATGGGGTGGACTTGCGTGGCCGGTGGCAGCAGGGCGGGTTGGAGAAGCACAGCAAAGCCTCTTGAAGAAGCCTATTAGCCACTGCCTGTTTTTCAGTGTGGAAGGAAGGAAGGTAAGGTTTCAGGCAGTTCAGAAAGCTGCCTGGCCCAGAGCTGCTGGGGGGGGGGGGTGGGGGCAGCTGCAGCACACGACTCGCTGAATTTCCCAGCCCCCAAAAGCGGGAGGGGAGGAAGGTTCTTCAGGCAATGTGGACCAGGAGAAGACCGGGGAAGAGGAAGGGAAAGGAGGAAGAAAGACGTAAAAAAGACTGGGAAGGGAGAACAACGAGAGGCGGTACAGATGAGACAGGAGGGAAAGACGGCGGGAGCGGAACTGAGAGAAAACGGAGGAAAAGGAGAAGAGAGACTGGAGGAGACTGGCAGGCAGAGGAGAGAGAGAGAAGACGTGGCTGGGATGAACCCTTGTTAATGAGCGATTCTGTGAGGTTTCAGATGGCGTCTCCTGTTCGCTAGAGGGAAAGGAGAGAGGAAGAGAGAGGCAAAGAGAGAGATGGGAGAGAGGGAAAGAGAAAAGGAGAGAAGAAACAAAAGAGAGAAAGAAAAAGGAAGAAAAGGATAGACTAAGAAAAAAAGAAGGACAGAAGGAAGGAGAGAGAAAAAGGGAGTGGAGGAAAATGAAAGATATATGGATGAGTGGGAATGATAGTATACATGGAAGGAGGGAGGAGGAGAGAAAAAAGAGGAGAGGAAGTAAGGAGGAGAATACCCGGCTTCAGAAGATTCTTGAAACAGCGCAGCAATCTATGGCTGGAATGGATTCTCAGAGGCTAATCTGGAGTCAAACTTGGCAAATTTTAACTCGGTGGACTTTCAAACTCCAGAATTCCTGAGCGTAACATGACTGAGGATTCTGCGAGGTGAAGTCCACAAGTTTTCAAGCTGTCACGTGTTAGAACCCTCGTTAGTAGCCAAACCCCCTGCTCAGGCAGGAAAAACTCTGAGGATGCCAAACACTCTGAGAGGAGGTCCTGGGAAAGTGTCAGGAGAGTAACAGGATTGACGCTTAGAGAGGATCTTGAGGGGCAACTCTATACCGGTTTCAGAGAATGAGCCGCCCAGTCTTTTTGATAAAACGCTTCCAGCGTTGAGATCCAGAACTTCTTGGTGGCAAGCGAGTTTCCGCTGGGTCAGTTGTTCTCGCGTGTTCAGAGAGAAGTTTCTTCCGTAGTCTTAGTTCTGCTCGTCTCTTCTGTTCAGCTTCCAATCCAGTTCGTCTGTTTTGCCTCCTGGTGCTTTGGAGAAATACACTGCCCCCCCCCCCCCCCCCCGCTTCTTTCTGGCAGCTCCCTAAAAGCCGATCCCGCCTCCTGCGGCAAAAGCAGGTGAAGCATCATGTCCTCCTTTTCAGTGAACCCGTGAAAAGTCCCATCCATAGTATGTAGACATCAAGTCAAAAAGAGGTGAAACAAAGCATTTTGGCACAACTATGGAAAAAGTGGAGGCTGGGGTGGGAGGAATTGGCTGGGAGGGAGGGGCCAGGCAAGGCACCCCTTGACGTGAGTGACACATTGAGTTGGTCACGCCCACCCAGACACATGACCACATGCCCCCCCAGCCATGTGACCCTAAGCCACGCCCACAGAACTTTTGTTTTCTTTCTTTGGTATTGATACCTTAGATTGACCTCTTCTAATCAGTTGACCATTCAGTCACTTCTCCTCCTGTAGGAATCTTTGCCTGTTCTTTGTCCGTTACTTTGCCTTGTTCTGGGAGATATTCCATAATTCCTGCAGTCTTCTGACTGGTAAAAGGCCTTTGGTAAAAGTCCCTCTCTCAGCCCAACCCACCTCACAGGGTTGTTGTTTAAATAGGAGGAAGGATTTTTATGTACGTTCGCTGACTGGAGTTACGCATAAGGTAATAAACTTGGGATACAAATCAAATAACCCCTGGAGTTGTGACCTGACTGTATTGGAGGTATTGGAGGTCCTTGTCCGTAGAGATCAATGAAGTCCAAGTATATTTTCTTCCTTAATCTTTCCAAATTTCCAACTCCATTCTCCAGTTCAGTGGCAGCAAATCTTATATCCATTAATTTTAAGTAGGACTTGTTCATAAAATAAATTCTTCTGCATCAGTGATTAGGACATAAACTTGGCTAATGATATTCATGGTTTGTTTACCCCGAGAGCTGCCCTTTCCTGCCTCCTTCCAGACTCAGGAAGCCACACAGCTCCTCCTTTGTGTCTTGGGTAGTAAGAATAACCGTCGCACTTCTAGCTGAGAGAGTCCAATTCCAGCCCATTTCCATTTGCTGATGCCTCTACATCTTCTGGCTTCTTAATAGCTGAGGTTGGAGACAAGGCCTTTGCAAAGGATGTGTTCAGAAGTAGAAAGAAGGACCCATTGCAGTGTGTATCCCTTTAGTAATTACAATGCTGGAAGAGCAAGTGGCTGTCCTGCTTCTCGTCCATCTGCTGCTGTCGTTAAAATAACAGGAAATCTTACTGGGACACTAAGCCTAAGCCGTAGAAGGGAGTGCCTTCTTTTGGTCTGTCTCTTCTTCCATGGTCTGAATTGAACCCAAGAGTTATTGTTGTTTGTTTAAATCCCCAGCCCCCCATTCCACGACCGGGAAGGTACCGGGCCATGGTCTCTTGGGAACTGGACCGGGCAAGTGGTGGGCGAGCATGCAAAACCATCCGCCCTCACCCCTATCAGTCCATCCAGCCGGGAAGGTTGGGGACGGCTGATTGAAATAGTCCTCTTGAATTGGGGGGGGGTGCATCTTTCGCCCAAAGGTTCATGGGAGTTTGGGTATTTGAAGGACAATCTCTGATGTCTGAGCAAATAAGCAGCTAAGGCAGAAGTCTCCAAAGTTGGCCACTTTAAGACTTTTGGACTTCCAGAATTCTCCAGCTACCTTTCTTGAAGTCCACAAGTCTTAAAGTGGCCAAGGTTTTTTTTTTTTTGGGGGGGGGGGGGGGGGCTGAGCGAAGGGATCCTATCGTTTCGATCTTGGAAGAGCAAACCGGCTTTGTGGATGAATCAAATGGTGGCTTCTTTCATTGCATGCTGCCGAAGAGACCAAACCTGGCTTGGCGTATACCTGCAGGCTGCCTCCTGTAGGAGCCCAATGGCTTAGCTCCACCAGGGAGAAACTGCTGCAGGCCCCACGGAGGGCTGGGGGGGGGCAGGCAAGGAGGCATGGCACAGCCTCCCGGGGAAGGTCAAGCTGTCCCCGGATCTGATGGGGCCGTCTCCCATCTGAGTGGGGCCTCTGCGGAGTCAGGCCAACCCGGGCCCTCACACCCTGCCTCCCCAGGAAAGCGGGGGGAGGGGGAGGCATTTATCCCTGCGAGGACCCAGCTGGGCCCGAGGGAGGAGGTGGCGGGCAGGATGGGACTCTGAGCCGGGCGGCTTCCTTCGCTCCAGCGCAGCCTCTCCAGGCACCAGAGCGAGGAGCTTCGTCCCGCACCGCAGGCAGGAATCCGCCCTCCGGGTGTCTAAGAAGATCCTTTTTTGTTTTCCGTTGACAGGGTGAACCTGCCTGGCTGGAGTGGAAGGAAGGGGGCACCTCCTGAGATTGAGATGGCGCTCTCCCGTCCGCCGGGGGGCCAGCGGCTGAGTCACCTGCGCAGCATAGGCTCCTGGGCTCCGGTCCCCGGTGTCAGTCCGGTTATCCAGTAAGTGATGTCTCCACCTGAGGGAGGATGGGCCTCGTGGTCAGGGGCCCCTCCAGAGAACGGGGACACCACTGAGTGGCCAAAGGCCCCCCTGGCCCTCCTGGGCATGCAGGGTGGGGCTTCCACACTTCGTTGTCCCCCTCTGCAGAAAGCCCTGCTTAGGGTGCAGGCAGTGCTTGACATACAACCCTTCCTCTAGTGACCGTTCAAAGTCACAAGGGCACTGAACAAAGTTTTCACACTTACGACCGTTGCAGCATCCCCACAGACAGGGGATGAAAAACTCAGCCACTTGGCAACTGACTCGTATTGATGACGGTTGCAGAGTCCCAGGGGGGCCACATGATCATCTGATGAGCAAAGTCAGTGGGGGAAGCCAGACTCGCTTAACGACCGTGCTACTAACAACTGCAGTGATTCACTGAACAGCTGTGGGAGGAAAGGTCGTAAAATGGGGCAAACTCACACAGCCAATGTTTCACTGAGCAACATACATTTTGGGCTCAATTGTGGTCAAAAGCTGAGGACTGCCTGGGCATAAAGGTCAGGTGGTTGGTTTAATTTTCCACACCTCCTCCTCCTCCTCCCCTACTTAAAGTCGCATTTCTGCCTGTCAGTCTTTCAGATTGAATCCATATGTGTCCATCATGATTGTTCCCTTCAGGAAAAAGGTGGCCAAGAGGAGAAGCCTCGTTCATCCCAATGCCCCGCTCTCTCTCTCTCTCTCTCTCTCTCTCTCTCCATCCCTTTCTGAGGTCCGTGCTTCCCCTGGCCTCTTGCCCGGCTGCTTCTGCCTTTGGCTGGCCGTTTGCTCCGCTGGCAGCCGCCTTGGCTCGGGAGCTCTGGGGCAGGGACTCCCTGCCAGCCCTGGGAGAAAAAGGATGGAGAATCGCCTTGCCCTCATCCGCTGGCCGGCCAGAGGAATTCCTTTCCGGCTCCTTATTTTCTCTCGGCTGTTTCTCCCAGAAAGGGGTTTTTTAAACGACAGCTCAGCTAGATGTTTTGTCTCCAGTTTTTCTGTCTGCTTTTTAACATCCTGGTGGGGATTAGGCTATTCCTGAACTATCCGGGCATCTGATCTCAGTGAGGCTGCGCTCTCCAAACTTGGCAACTTTTGAAGAGTTGTGGACTTCGGGGAGTTGAAGTTTACAAGTCTTAAAAAGTTGCCAAGATCTGAACCATGCAGTAAACTGACCAACACTTTACTTATTTATTTCTCCCAAGCTTTTCCAAGGCTGTCACCCTCTTCGGCCGTAACATCCGGGTAGTGGACTATCACCTCAACTTGCCTGCCGCTGCCACCACAGACCTCAATTACATCTCCCGTATCCACGCGCGGATAATCCGGACAAACGGCGAATACATTCTGGTGGATTCCAGCCTGACGGGCGTGTACGTCAACGACATCCGCATCAAAGGTAGGTGTGCGTGGGCAGCGGCTTCAAAGAGGCATGAGGAGGGACAACAACTGCCCTGGTTGACTGTCAGCCACGAATAGTTCTTTTATCAGTGGCGGTTGTGATCCCAAATCCAGCACAGTCATGCCAGATTGTGAGTCTGTGTTGCAAGAGGAGCTTCGTGACAAAACCCCTGAACTTTAAATATATTCTGAAAACTCTTTTAATCGATCGTTTTGTGTGCAGACAGAGTAAATTTGCGCGAAGGAGATACAGTCACTTTTGGCCATCCTGCTGGGAAAAACCTCCTCCTGGGAAGCCACACACGGCAGCCAAATTCTCCCTTTTATTTTCTGGTAAGGCTTTTCTTTTCCCTGCACAATAAGTGCACATATTGGTCAGAAAATGATTTATGGTGATGATTAACCATCTTATTTGCAACAGCTTCTAACACCAAATGAGGAATGGAGAGATGCAGCCTAAATTACAGCCTGACCTTGCAGTGTTTTTGATGAACCGACAGGTCTGGGTGGCCTTTTGTTCCTTCCTGCCAGGTCACGATGCTACCAGCTGTGCAGGCCGTCCTTGAGCTATGACAGGAATTGGGATTTCCGTCACCAAGCGAAGCAGTCGGAAAGCGCAATATGACATGGCTGCACCTCCCATGCTGTCATCACCCAAATCCTGCTGGTCGTAAGGCAAGGACCCCATGCCAATCCAAGTCAGTCTAGATGTTGAGACGAGTGCAGAGAAGAGCCCGAAGGATGATGAGGGGCCTGGAGGCTGAAACAAGGGAAGAACAGTTGCAGGAATTGGGCATGTCTCGTTCGATGAAAAGGACAAAGGGTGGCACGATCACAGTCTTCCAGCAGTTGAGGGGCTGCCCCAAAGAAGAGCAGGGTTGACCTAAGAAACTTCCTAACAGGAAGGACAGTTGACCAGTGGAACAGCTGGCCACCAGAAGTCATAGGTGCTTCATCACTGGAGGTCTTTAAGAAGAGCCTGGACACCTACTTGAACGACATATGGTATAAGATCTCCTGCTTGGGCGGGAGGCTGGACTAGAGACCTCCAAGGTCCCTTCCAGCTCTGTCATTCTGTTATTCCTCGCTTGGTCTCCCAGGGTAAGGTGAGGGACTGCCTGCTCTGTCTCCTCTTGAACTCTGTCCCCACCCCACCAGTTACCTCCCCCCCTCTCTGCCCCTTGGGCACAGGGGCAGCCTTCAGCAGTGGCAGCCGTGCTGGGGCTGAAGGAGAGGCCCAGGGTCTTCAGCGGTCTCAGACGGCCTCCGCTGAATCCACATTCGGATCAATTCCAATTTCATCTGGCATAACTTTTTCTTCTGTACAGTGTTTGCCCACCACCCATCTATCTATATTGTTAAATATTCTTAAAATTAATTCAGGATTCAGATTAACAGAATCGGAAGGGACCTTGTAGGTCATCTAGTCCAACCCCTCGCCCAAGCAGGAGGCCCTACATCAGGGGTGTCAAACTCAGTTTCATTGAGGGCTGCATCATGACTGTGGTTGACCTGGGGGTGAGGACCTGGTGGGTGTGGCCGACTGGGGGTCTGTGGTCAGCTTGACCCCACTCACTGGATGTGGTTGACGGGCGTGGACAGCTTCAGACCACTCCCCAAACTGCTGGCCTCTTCGCACTGAGTAGACTGGTCTAAAGCCACGCTGGCCCAATATTTCTCAGTCCAAATCTTCATAAAAGCCTCTCGTTAAAATATTTTGCTCCATTTTGAATTGATATTTCAATTTTCTTCTTTAATTTTTGATTCCTGATTCCTTCTGGTGTCAAACATTCAAAGTCCCTTTTTATTGCATTATCTTTCCAGCAAACCAGAACAATCAAAATGTTTCCCATAGGAAGAATTATTCTATTTAATAACAAATTCTCATTTCAAAATCCATCTGGCCGTTTAGCCTATTTTTAACTTTCCAAAATCATCACGTTGAACCTCTTTTTCCTATTTATTCCAATAGAATAAATACTATTTCTCTGAATCTTTATGCTCCTTTGATAAACATCTGTCGCAAAGGTGAAAAACTCCCCCAAGGAGCTGCTGTGTGTGGTGCTCGTGATTTATCTCATAGTCTCTGTGCTCCAGAGAGATTTTGTCAGTCTGGATTCTGCATCCAGCCCTGTTTTCCATGCGGATGCCACCCTCTTCAAAAAGAGACATCCAGCTGGCTATGAATCTTCACTAGAAGTATCATTCTTGCCTCCCGATTGGGGACAGGGGTGGGCTAGGCTGTGTCTGCAGGAGGGAGGATGACTTTGCAGCCACAAGCCCAGACCAGCGGAGAGTCGTGGATAAGGGAGGCCAAGAGATTGGCCACTTGTGCTCTGGAAAGCTGCTTCTCATGAGGAGACCACAGGATTTGCAGCCAAGTCATGACTTTGGGTGACTGGGAACCATGGAAAAGTCATCAAACTCACAGCCATAGGGGATGGTTTAAGGACACGGGGTTGGCTTAAAAGCTGCACTTTCTTAAACCACGCTTAGATCATCATTATTTCAAGACTAAAGGAAGCCTTCGGAACAGCAGGACAAAAAAAAACCCCATGAGCCTTCATTCCAGATTTTTATCTTTATGACACGTTTGATTAAGGAAAAGACAACAAGAACATTTATTAGTGACTGAAAACCTTTCATGGACCTTTTGCTGAAAATGGGAAAAAAACGAGTTGATCATCATAAGGGGTATTATAGGGGAAGAAAGGAATCATGGAAACAACCTTGAAAAGAGAGGAAGTTAAATCTGTTTGCACCCCAGAAAGGAATCTCTGCAGCCGTTCAGGGTTGAACTGTGAAGCTGCTGGCGCTTCTCTGGCCTGGGAGGATTTCTTGCAGACACTTCAGGAGCCAAACTGGCTGGCTGGTAATTGCTGTAAAGAAGATTTTTTTATTTACTTTTATTTATTTTTATTTATTTACTTTTCTTTATTTTCTTTTTCAAAACTCGTATCATTTTACTCTTGAGGGGAAAAACATTAGTAACCCTTTTTCTTTTTTTCTTTCAGTTTGAGCATTGCGATTGCTGTCCCGGCCAGATGCAGAGCGTTTATGCAGACAGGAGAAATTTCCCCCAACTGTTGAAAGTGAGAAAGACAAATGTGTGTTTTCTGTTGACGGCTGAATTCCTGAATCAAATGAAACCCATTATTTCCCTTTAACACGTTGAACAAACTACAACAATCTCCTGTTAACACAACAAATAAAGTTGTGTTGACAGGAAAGAGCCAGTTTGGTCTAGTAGTTGAGATGCCAGGCTTGAAAACAGGAGACAGTGAGTTCTAGCCCTGCCTAAGATCTTCAGGAGTCAGTGGTCATAAATCTGATTTAGGTGGTCTTCATTTAGTGACCACAATTGAGACCGGCAGATCTGTTGTTGGACAAAGTGGTCGCTAGATGGGAAATTGTGTGCCTGGGCCATGCTCCCCCTTTTCCTACTCCGGTGCCCTTTGGAATGCTTGCTCAGGAACTGGGATAATTAACAAGAAGGGAGCTAATATTTGCATTTACAATTAATGGAGAGGAAGGGATTCTAAGCAGGCATACAATGGGGAACACACCTAGAAAGGAGGGCAATGGCACCTGCAGCCCCAGGCACGCAAAGCCTGGTGGATTCCCCATTGTGTGTGCGCCTGCTTGTTCTCTCGTAATCCTTTCCTCTGCAGTCTCTCTGCTCTGCAGAAAAAAACTGGGCAGGCACAGGAGAGATTGTCTCCTGCAAATGCCACAAAGATGATTAGGGAGCTGAAGGCTAAAATGGGTGAAGAACAGTTGCAGGAATTGGGCACGTCTAGTCTAGTGAAAAGAAGGACCGGGTGACATGATAGCAGCCTTCCAATATCTCGGGGTTGCCACAGAGAAGAGGGGGTCCCCCTGTTCCCCAAAGCACCAGAAGGCAGGAGAAGAAGCAATGGATGGAAACTCCTGAAGGAACTAAGGAGGAAGTTTCTGACCCTGGGAACAACTCGCCTCCAGAAGCTTTGAATGCTCTGCAATGCTGGAAGTTTTCAAAAAGAGATTCGACAACCGTTTGTCCGGAATGGTGTCGGCTCTCCTGTACTTGAGCAGAGGTTGGACTAGAACAGGGGTCCCCAACCCCAAGGGCTGCAGCCCACTACTGTTCAGAACTGGGCTGCAGAAGCCGCAGGGAGCGTGTGTGCAGCTGAGCGCATGCGGCCCCATTTGTGGGGGCAGTAGCCGTGTGTGCCTTGCCACTTGCGCAAATGGAGCTGTGCGCTCACCTGCTGCTTGCGCCAAACCATCTCTCCCCCCCCCCCNTGCGCTCACCTGCTGCTTGCGCCAAACCATCTCTCCCCCCCCGCCCCCGAGAGGTTGGAGACCTCTGGACTAGCAGAGTCTCCAAGGGGTCTCCAAGGTCCCCTTCCAACTCTGTTATTCTTTTGCAGATTCCTTCCCCCTTGACAATAGAATTAGGATAGAATCATAGTCTAGGCGTGGACCTCCATCTCCAACGCTTCTCGAATGTTGATGGGCATTAATGTTGTCTGTTAAGTGTGGGAAGTGGAGTTCCACCCATGTAGGACAGGGGTCTCCCGCCCTGGCAACCTTAAGGTTGGAGGACTTCATCTCCCAGAATTCCCCAGCCAGCATGATGAGTTGGAGGCCATTCAACTTGAATCGGGGGTCTCCAACCTTGAAGCTGGAGTTCTGGGAGTTGAGGTCCTCCAGGCTTAAAGGGGCCAAGGTTGGAGCCCCCGGTGTAGGAGGCAGGGTAGGTGGGATCCTTTCCGAAGTAGCCACCTGGTGGGGCTGAGCCTGAGCTTCAGTTGCAGCCTGTGTAAAAGGTGCTAATTTGGCGGGCGAAGGAGAGCATGACACATTTGGGGACTCCTAGGTGGGAGGCCTCCGTTTGCCCTGAAGATCCGGAAGAGGCGGAGGGCGTTCGTTGATGATCTCTCGGTTTTCTTTTTTCCTGCAGGGTCCCGACTTGGTTTCTGCAGGAGTTTCACCTCCAGGCAACTTGGCACTTGCGGGCAACGTTTTTCCTCAGATGGCACTACCAGGGGTGCTGCCAGGCCGGGCCCCTCTGGCAAACTCTGTCACACAGCATGGCCCCCAGGATGCTCTGGCCCCACCACCAAACCCAGCACTTTCCGCCTCTTCCCCACTTACGGCTCAGAAGGCATCAGAGCAAAGCAGCTTTCCTTCCTCACCTTGTCTTCCATTAAGTGCTCTGTGCAGACGGGCCTCCCAAATTCTCCGTTCCGCTTCACCAGATTACACACTTCCTGACGAGAACTCTTTTGCGGCCACCGAATCTCCTCCTCCTCCTCAGGAAAGTCCAGAATCCGGCAACTCTGTTTCTCACAGCGGCAGTGAGAGTACCGTGGAGTGTGACACGCCTCCTCCACAAGAGTTGCCTCCACACGAGGCTGGCAGAAGTGATCCCGAGGGAGGCTGCGTGCATCCGCTCCTTCCCAGCCCCACCTGTTCAGAGGTATCTGAAGCGGCTGATAGCGATGGCTCCCCAAAAGCAGCAGAGGCCTCTGGACCCTGGGAGGAAACACTGCAGCTCACGCCCGTCTTTCCCACGGAGACAGAAGGCGAGTCTGGTTGTGCTCAGTCTGTTTCTGGCCCAGAGTCTCCAGCTCTTAGTGAAGCAGATGAGGAACAGGCCCAGATGGATCTTTGCCCAAGCATGGAAGAAACAGCTTGTCTGGGGAAATCATTTGCTTCAGAGCCAGAGAGCCCAGTGGAAGAAATGGAAGAGGCTGAACTGGCCAGGAGCCGTGCTCAGGTAAGGAGGGGCTCCGTGGAGGAGCGCGAAGAGAACCTGATGGAGAAGCACCCAGCAGAGGCCCCTTTCTCCTCCGCAGAAGCAGAGATGGCAGAGGCAGAGGGAGTGGAAAGCGGGGCAGTCGGTCTCTCTGCAGAAAGCCAGGTTTCCGAGCTGGGGCACATTCAGCAACATGACTCTGCCAAGAGAATGGCTGAGATCCATTTGCCTCCTGGGGAAGAACCAACGAACGATTCTTCCACCAAAATCTTGAGCCGGGAGACATTGGACTCTGAGAGGAGAAACCCACTTTTGCCTTCAAGGCATTTATCGAGTGATGGTGTGGACCTCACAGTGGCTTCTCCACAAAAGGCTGCAGCCAGTGAAGATGTGGAAATGGAACCTCCAACAGGTGAGGGCTTAGAAGGCCTGGATGGCCATCTTGGCGGTAGAGAACTTGAGCCAGCGATGAGTTCTGCGATTCCAGCAGACGCTGAAGGCGTTTGCGATAAGGCCAGCATGGTGGACCTTTGTGCAGAAACGGGAAGGCGGACTGATCGAGTGAAGCCTGGAGAGATGGAAGTAGCAGCAACAGAGTCTTTCAAGGCCCTGGATGCAAGCCAGGTGCCGGGCGCTGAGGGCGCTGACTCAAAGGCACGTGAGGCCAGGGAGATGCTGCTGCAGAAGCAGCCAGAGACCCTGGTCCTTGGTGAGCAATTCAAGGGCAGATTCTGCCAAAGAGAAAAGCCCAAGGACTGGAGGGGAGCTTCTGACACAGCAGACGAAAACCTCCATTCCAAAGACCTGCTGGAGACTCGTGAAGGAGCAGGAAGGGCTCTTGGAACAGATTTGCTACAAGCAAGACCCTTTTTGAGGGGAAACAAGGTTCTCGCAGGGGCCTTGGAAACTTCAGTTCCTGAACCTCCCGAGAATTTGGGCGAAGTGATTTCTGAGCAATGCCTCTTCCAGAGCAGCAGGATCCTCTTTGAAGATCAGAGGGGGGGGCAAGGGTCTGTGATGGAGGGAAAATGGGAACCTGAGACCCCCAGAAGTGCTGAGTCTAGCAACAACTTGAGTGAGGTGGCGGCTGATTCCAGGCTACAGGATGTAGACAAGGCGAGCAAAAGCCACGATTCTTCCCTGGGAATGACTGGTGTTCCCGTGGTTGGGTTGTCTGGAGGGGAACCACCCAGTTACAGAAGTGGCAGTGAGAGACAACTCAAGGGAGACTCCAAGGATCCACCCAGGGAGGAAGAATCGGAGTGGAGGAGAAGCACAATCAGCACCTTAGCAGCAGCAGCAGCCAACGAAGATGCAGCCAACCAGCACCGAGAGGCTCAGGATGGCCTGGACAAAGACCCCACATGCCTTGTAGGGCAGGAGGAAGCGGAGGGCTCTTCTGCTGCGGATGCCTCCCTCGTGAGATGCCCCAGCCCAGAGCAGTCCTTTTGGGGCTCGGCAGGTAGAAAAGGTGATTCCTCTAGAGGTGGCCTTGAAGAGGGGAGAATTCCCCACTTAGGTGACTGTTCACTTGCGGGCACACAACTACCTTCTTCGAACAGCCAACATGAAGCAGAAGAGAGATCGGTGTCTGATAGTAGCCACCTTTTGAGTTGTCAGTATGTCACCAAGGATGAACGGTTTACAAGTCTGAATGAAGAAGGCAGAGCGAAGACCACCATGGGAGAGGAGGAGGAGGGAGAGGCAAGTCTTGTGGCAAACGCTCCTTTGGCTGTCACCAAGAGGGATTTTGATCCAAGTCCTATGCAGGTGGGGTCATTGAATGGGCCTTGTAGTGCATTCTCCAGCAGTGTGATAAATCAACGTCTTGTAAAGGTTGATCTCCAAGAACTGAAACCTGATATTGTTGAGCCTGAGAGACTGGAAACTTGTTTGGAAGTGGCATCCCAAGGAGCCGATGTTGGGGAAACGTTGCTTTGTCTGGAAGACCCTCTGATCCGAGACAGAGCTTCTGAGGAACCAGAAGCCCCTGTTGAACGGATCAGCTTGCCTGTTCCAGGAGAACCTGGGCAAGATGTCCTCCTTCCTGAGGAGAGTAGTTGTTCTGCCCAGATTGCTAAGGCTCCCCACTGCATGAAGGCAGGAGGCAGCCCTGTGCTCCCCCTTCCAAGCATTGGCTTTCTACAGCCTGGGGATGTTGCTGTCAACCTCCCAGTGGAGCCAACGGACGACTCTGATGGGGCCCTGCAGTTGCCTGATGGGGATGATGGGCTCTGTGGACAGATTCCTGCGCCTGAAGCTGAAACAGGAGAGCCGGGCCAATTGGGTCCTTCCAAGACGGATGATCTTCACGGAAGAAGGGACGCCTCCTGGTTCGACCCAGCTGAACAGACAGCTAATGCGACCGAGAGCAGGGAAGCCTTTAGGGAACTGACTGAGGAATCAGCCACCCGAAGACCAGCTGACCTGGCCATACCAGAGACCAGGACTGGGCCACCGAAGGGCACGGAGATGAGCCTGGAGATGAGCCTGGAGGGCCAAACCTCCTCCCGTTGTGACCAAGGCAGTCCTGGAAGGGCTGCATCTCCCACAGCAGGGACAGAGGCCGAAGAGCCCTCCTTTTCAGGAAAGAGCCAGAAAAGAGCATCAGAAGCACCAGTGGAAGCAGGTGGGGAGGAGATGGAGCCAGATCCTGCCAACCTGGCCGGTCAGCCGGAAAAAAACCCTTTGGACTCCACTTCAAAACCAGCAGAAGACGGCAGGGTTGCCTGGAAGGGCTTCCCTGAAGTTGCCAGTCAGGACTTGGTCCAAGGGAGCTGGCCTGTGGCTGGCAGGCTTCCTGGGCAGCCAGGCACGGCAACTGTGGCTTCACCTCTCGGAGAAGCAGTTAAAGGGCCTCCGGCAAGCGAGGCGTCCAGTAGTCCCCAGTCAGGAAAAGGTGGATATGCTCAGACGGCCGGGATGGTGCCTGAGGACGCCAACAGGCTGCCAGCCCCAGAAAATGCCTGCCGGCTGGGCAAGGACCCAGAGGCCTCTGCAGGGCACAGAGGAGGTTTAGGGTGCTCGGAGCCCTGTGAGGCCCTTTTGCAGGAAGAAGAGAAACCGAACCGCTCTGCTCCTAGAAAAAGATCTCAAAACGGGGACTTGGATTTGAAAGGCTCTGCTTGTCGCCCAAAGAAGCTCTGCTGGGAGAAGTTTGCTTCTCTTCGGTGCCCTGGGAGTGACCCAGCGGCATCTCCTGTGGCGCCGCCTCCTCATCGGAAGGAGGGCGTTGAGCAACTTGGCAAAGCAATAGAGAATTTCCTGAATCAGTGCAGAAACCAGGTCCCTCTGTGCTCCGACCCCACGGAAAGAAACGGAGAAGCTCTTGCTCAGATAGTAAGAAATTACTTTAAAAGCAACATTTACTCCAATGCACTTGAAAGGGGGGAAGCCGAAGAAGCTCTGTCTTCAGAAACTGCAGCTGCAAAGGGGATCGACTGCCAGTCGGAAGGGGGCGCAGGAGGCCCCAGGGAAAGCCCGGGCAGTGATGGGCCTGGCTCACCCAAAGGGGAGGAAGCGGAGGGTGCCTACATCTCTGAAGATGCACCCGTGTCCCCTGGATGCCGGTCAGCCGCGTCCAGCTCCTCCACCAAGGAAGAGAGCAAAGGCTCAGGGGCCCCCAGGCAGGAAGGCTTCTGCTACTTCGAGGAGGAACCCTTCCCCATGGAGGTGGGCTCAGCGCGGGAGGACTCAGGCAGCAGCTCTCCTGCCGAGTCACCAAATGCAGAACTGGCGGAGGGGCCTTGGGAAGAGGAGTGGGACACCCCTTCATCCTTGGACATCACCGCCAGTTCCCAAAGCTATGAACTTTCTCCCAGTCCACACTGGAGCAATTCGGACCAAGCGCTGGACAGCTGCTCTGAAGGCTCTGGCTCCCTCTCGGAAACCGACTGGTACTGGCCCTCCGATACGTACTACTCCGATGAACACCCGGAGAGACTTCTGGACGTGGCCATGCCGTGGCCGGAAGACAGCCCGGCTGTCCCAAGGGACCTCCGGTCGGAGTCTGCCCACCCCCTCAGTCCGCTTGAGCAGGAGGCTCCTGGCCATCGGCTGCAGCGTGGAGAACCGGACGGAGGAGATGGGCCTGGTGGCTCTGCCTGCCGAGAGGATCCCGGGAGCCCCCCGGAGAAGGCAGCTGAGGCCAATCGGAGGGGGATGCCGGCCCAAGGGAGCGGTTTCCCACAAGGCAGCCCTGGAGGCTCTCCTGGCCCAGGTAACATCTTCACTGCCCAGCCCTCCTCCCTTCGCCCTGGGGTCTGGGAAGGCCACTTCGACCATCCCCTCTGGTTCGTTTACCCCTTAATCCGATTCCTGTCATCTCCCACCTCACCAAGGGCAACTCCGGCGGCGGCTGCACCAGAACAGGTGAAGCCCAGGAGGCCATTGGAAAGCACAGGGACACCTTCACTTACAACCATAATTGTGCACAAAATTTCTNGCTGCACCAGAACAGGTGAAGCCCAGGAGGCCATTGGAAAGCACAGGGACGCCTTCACTTACAACCATAATTGTGCACAAAATTTCTGTTGCTAAGTGAGCCAGTGCTTAAGTGGGTGGGGCTCGCGGGGTTTGGGGGGCAGTGGGAGGGGACTTGGGAGGCTGTGCTCCACTTAACAACCTGCACATTCGTTAAATATCTCACTTAATGTCTGTCACCACTTGTGACCATAATTGCTTCCCCCATCCAAGGCCTGCTTGGCTTCGTAGGAGGGCTTTGATGTGGAATACTTGACCCCCCAAACAAACCAGCGAAATCTGGCTTATTTTTCTCTCTTTCTTAAACTTTAAAGGTGGTCCTGGTGCCAAATGGACACGTAGCTCAGGGAAGAACCGCTAGATTGGGAATGGGGGGGCAGTTCTCTGGGTTAGCTTTCCTGCTTGCAGACATCTCACTACCAAGTTAAGCAAGCTCATCAGTGCAGCAAGGGGTCTAGTGGGCTGTCTGTGCCAAGGCTCCCCTCCCTGCCTTGGTGGGGCATTGCTGCTTCCTTGCCTATCCGGCGCCGGTTCCTGCTCAGCTGGGTGCTGGATGGGGGGATCGTGATGAGGAGGCCCTGAACCCCCCAAGAGCCCCGCAGAGTTTCAAGCGGGGCGCCCAGCCTTGGCCACATTAAGTCCTCGGGACTCAAGTCCCAGAAGGCTGGGAGTTAGGAGCCCACGAGGCTTCAAGTGGCCGCGCTTGGAGAGACCCCTGCTTGAAAGGGTGGTTGGGCTTGGGAGACGGAGCCAGAAAAAGGGGAGAGGAGTCAAGAAATTCACGGCTTCTCCCCAAAAGAGAACTTTCTGCCCCCTAGAGGGTGTTTTAACCCCCCCCCCCCCCCCCNNNCCCCCCCCCCCCCAGGGAAAGAGAATTGGGAGCCTTGGTCTTTGGGGGAGGGGCTCCGGGGCTGCTTGCTTAGTTTGTTCAGGGCTAGTCCTGGAGGGAGGGCACCTCTGACCTGGGGGGGCTGTGGGGGCATTTCCCACGGAGGAACAGCCTGGCATTCGCTTGCTGGTCCTTTTCCAGCCGGGGGAGACTGAGGAAGGGCGGGGCGATGCTTTGCCTTGCTGTCTCAGGCAAACTGGACTTTTCCCTCCGTTTTTAAAAATATTCCCACAGGCCATATGGAAAGTGCCCCGAGGGAGCCCTCCCCCTCGCCGTCGCTGGGGGGGTCCAGCAGCAAAACCTTCCTGCAGCCAAGCCTGGGTCGTTGGGACCCCCCCTTGAAAACGGAGCCGAGTGATGGAGAACCTGGTGACCAAGATTGCGGGAGAAAGGAGCCCCCTCCTCCCTCGGGAAGAGCCCCGGTGGCCTCTGCACTGGGGGGCGACAGCCCTGGGGAGGGTCCTTCCTGCCCTCCCCCTGGTCCGGCTCCTGCGGAGGGCTCCGCTTGGCTCCTGGTGAAGGAAGAGCCTGTGCAGGAAGACAAACTGCTGCCGCCACCTATGGGGGCCGCGTCCTCCCCCCTCTCCGCTCTCCGCCCCTCCCAGGCTGGCGAGAGGGGCTCTCCGGGGAAGGACCTTTGCAGGCCTGAGCTCCGTGGGGTGGGGCAGGCTGCCCCCCACCAGGCCTCCCAGGAAGCCCCGTGGATCCCGGGCACATCGGGCTGCTTCCCAGGGGATCAAGGAGCTTGCGGTGCCTTGCCCTGGCAGGGGGATGTGACCCCCCTGGCACGGAGTCCCTTGGCAGACCCCGGGCTCCACTCTCAGCGCTTCCAGGAAGCCAAGAAGCAGCCTTGGCCTCCCCTCTCGTATCCTGCATCCTCTTCTCCGCTGTCTCCCTCCGTCTGCCGGCATTCGCACGTCCCCAAGACCTCGGCAGACGAGCAGCCCGAAGGACCTTGGCCCCCGGCAGACTTTGGAGGGCAAGAGCCTGGCGCCCCCTGCCATTTGGAGGAGGCTGGGCTGGGCGAGCCTTCGGATGCAGAGTGCCTGCACGTGGCAGCCGCCTTCTCGTGTCCTGCGCTCCCCGAGGTCAAGGAAAGGGCCCCCCTCCCCAGAGACCCTCCTGCTCAGACAGAGTCCCACAGCCGCTGCCTCCGCAGCCTGGCCAAGTGGGCGTCCTCAGAGCAAGACGTGGCCTTCCAGCTGCAGGAGTGCCAGTCGGTGCTGGCAGAAATCCTCCAGGCCCTGACTTCGGTAGAAGGCCTTGACCACGACCACGTGGAGAAATGGAGGTACTTCGTCTCATTCTTTATTAAAGCCACTTAGGCACACACACACACACACACCCCCAGCTCACTCTCGGCAATAGCTGGCCCCAAACTTTCTGGCTTGGCAGACCAGTCGGGAGGGAAACAGATAACCAGAGTTGGAAGGGACCTTATAGGTCATCCAGTCCAGCCCACACATACAAGCAGGAGACCCTACACCCTTCCTGACCGATGGCAGTCCAGTCTCTTCTTGAAAGCCTGCAGGGATGACGAAGCTCCCACAACTTCCAAGGGCAACTTCTGTTCTCCCTATCAGAAAATCCCTCCTTATTTCCAGGTTCAAGGTGGGGGAGGGATGGTTTTGTGGGAGTGGCAGGCGTGCAAGAGCGTACAGCTTCATTTGCATCAGCAGTGGGCACACGCTACTCTCATACAAATAGAACTGTGAGTGCCAATGCCCACCACGGGTGCAGCCGTCAATTCCCCAGCCAGCCAGGTTCAGTTCTAGGAGTTGAAGTGCACCTGCCTTAGTGGCCTATAGCCAATTAAAGTGGCCATGCTGGAGAAATGCTGAGCTGGAAAGGTGAGAGAGTGAGGGGGGTGGGCGGGGGAGGCGCTGGGTGCCAGGGCATTGCTTGATTCTCCCTTTTCCTCCCCTCCTCCAAGGGACCAGATTGCTGCCCTCCAGAAGGCGACCAAGATGCCCCAGACCCACATAGCCGTGGTGGGGAACACGGGGGCTGGCAAGAGCTGCTTGCTCAACGCCCTGCTGGACGAGGAGGCCATGCTGCCTACTTCGGCCATGAGAGCCTGCACCGCGGTGGTCGTGGAGATCTCCAGGGCCGCAGAGGGCAGCCCATATGAAGCCGAGGTGGAGTTTCTCTCCCGGGAGGTAGGCGCAGCCGGGCTATGTTGGCCAGAGCCAGGCCACGGGGTGACCCGGCTTGGCAGTGGCCCCCAAGCCTGAAGGGCCCAGAGGAGCCCCGGGCTCGGCTCGGGCTTGGCCACGGCTTCCCCGGCTGCAGAGAGGACCTCCTGGAGCCCGTTTCTTCCTCTGCACCCCAGGAGTGGGAGAAGGAGCTGGCAGCCCTCCTGGAGGACATGAAGGACAAAGCTGGCATCCTGAGGAAGCGCTGCCCGGATCGCAAGACGGAAGCCGGGGCTGCCTACAGCCGGGTGAAGGCCGTCTATGGGAGAGTGGACGAGCTGGACAAGCTGGAGGACAATCTGGGGGTGACCCAACACCTCGGGACGGTCAAGCACATTTCTGCCGAGACGGTAAGCGAAGCTGCTGCCGGGGCTCCCCTGCCCGAGCGGCATTGGGGTACGGCAAGGAAGAAGAGGGGCTTGGTGGGAGCAGGAGAGCTCAGGGCGGGACTTTTTATTTTCTTGCCTGCTTGTGGCTGTGACTTCAGCGCCCCTCTCAATCCAGCCGGTTCTAAGTGGTTCAGAGGAAAGAGCCAAAAGGTGAAAAGACTACATTAAGGAGGCATCGGGAGAAAAATGCTTCTGGGGATTCAGTTCCATGACATCCTCTGTCCTTAAAGCACCCCAAGAAAGCAATGCCAGTCAGTCCCCAACCTTGCAAGAAGCGAAGGCCGCTTACTGGACCCCTCGGCCTGACCCCCCCTCTTTGCCCAGACCAGATGGGCAGCTGCTAGTTCAGGCATTGTGTACAGCTTGGTAGGCGAAAAGCAGCACCCCGAATGGTGCCTGGAAACAAGCAGACGGGTGGGGGGGACAGCGCAGCTCCACAGCAAAGATGTTGGGGGGCAAAAGTCATTTTTCCCTGGCATGCAAAGGGAGTTGCAGCCCGTATCGACTGAAGCCCTGGAAGGCCCTCGAGGGCAGCCCCAGCCAGGCTCAAGGACGGGATTCCAGACCCAAAGCGAAGGGCAGGGGGTGAATGGCTCATGGCCTGTGCCCGCTGATCGACGAGAGCCCAGAGCAGTGCAGCCCCCTGCAGAGCTCAGGTGGCAACCCTGGCAGCTGCCCGTTTCTTGCTTCTAGGGCGCCTCTCTTGTGGTCTGTGGGGTGGAGAGGCGCTCTTGGGGACCACCCTCACCCCAAGTTCCCATTGGCTTCTTCCAGCATTTCAGAGAGAGAGAGAGAGAGAGAGAGGAGGTGAAATGCATGGGGCAGGGCTGGGCCTCGGAGCATCACTTGGGGAAACAGCCCTGGGTTTCCCCTCGTCTTGCTAATTCAGGGAGCTCCGTGGAAGGGTCTCAGCCCTGCAGCAGACCCTCAGCAGTGGCTCCAGAAGGATCCCAGGCATTCTCAGGGGGAGTCAACTGGGCAAGAGGCCTGGGGCTTCCTCTTTCACCTGAGTCCCACCGGAGCCAATCCACTGTGAGAGCCACGACGGTGGTTCCTGAGCCACGTCCCGGCTGGGACACACATAAAAAAGGCTGGCTTTGTGCGGAAGTGTTCAAACGGTTCTTAAGCTAAATCCAGAGGCTTTCAAAAAGTCTCACGTCCCGCCTGGCTGGCTGCTTTCTAGGCCGCCGACTTCCGTATGGAAATCGAGAAGTTCATCGATTCTCGTACCGACAACTTGCGTGAGATGAAAGGCGGGGAGTTCTGGCCCATCGTGAAGTGTGTGAGGATTCGGGTGGCCACGGCTGAGGTCCTGAGGACGGGAGCGGTGCTGGTGGACCTGCCTGGGACCCGGGACTCCAACGCGGCTCGGGACACGACGGCCCGAGAGGTAGGCGCCCTCCTCCCTCTGCTCTGGGGCCGTCAGCTGCTTCATCGCCAGAGCGCTTCAGTTCTGGGAAGAGGCTGCGGGGCCTTCCGTTCCTTGGGCAGCCTTGCAAGGGTAACGCAACAGGCAGTCCTTGACTTACCACCACGATGGAGCCCAAAATTTTCATTACTAAGTAAGACGGTTGCTAAGTAAGTTTTACCCCACTTATGACCTTTTGTGTCACAGTTGTTAAGTGAATCAGTACAACTGTAAGCTTAGTAACATGGTTGTTGAGTGAATCTTGGTTCCTCGTTGACTTGGCTTGCCAGGAGGTCGCAAAAGGGGATCATGTGACCCCAGGACATGTCGTAAGTACGAGCCAGTTGCCAAACTTCTGGATTTGGGTCAAGGGACCCCGTGGAATTTTGCAATGGTTAGGTTAAAAAAACAGTCCTAAGCCCCCTTTTTTCAGTGCCGTTGCAACTTTGAGTGGGTCACTAAACAATCTGTTGTAAATGGAGGGGCACCTGTGGCTAATTCGGGGGCGGCCGAGGCTGGAAGGCTGGGCATCCTAGAGCAACAGCTTCACCCCTTCCACCGCCCCCCCCCCAGTACCTGAAGGACTGCAGTGCCGTGTGGGTGACCGCCAGCATCACGCGAGCTGTGGACGACAAGNGCCCCCCCCCCAGTACCTGAAGGACTGCAGTGCCGTGTGGGTGACCGCCAGCATCACGCGAGCTGTGGACGACAAGACGGCCAAAGAGCTGCTGAGTGCCAACTTCCGCCGGCAGCTGTTTATGGACGGCCTCTATGGGAGCCTGGCCTTTGTCTGCACCAAGACTGACAGCTTCAGCATCACTGACATCATCAGGTGGCGCCTCCCTCCTCCCCGGGCAGGGGCTCCAGCAGGGAGGGTGGGAGGGAAGCCCCTCNCGCCTCCCTCTTCCCCGGGCAGGGGCTCCAGCAGGGAGGGTGGGAGGGAAGCCCCTCCAGCCTTCTTCCCCCCCCCAAGGGTACTTCAGGTCAAATGTTGCTCTCGGAGCGTAAAGCTGCCTTTGGGGTGAGAGAAGGAAACGGGGTCTCCTCTACGGAGGTTCTCCACCCCCCACTTCATGCTTTCTTGCGAAGGGAGTTTTTCCAAAAGGCAACTGGACTTTCCTTGGCTTTTCCCCTTGAAAGTGTTTCGCTTTTCCTCTCAAGAAGCTGAACTGAATTTGGAAAGCTGAACTTTCCGAGAACTGAAGAAGCTTCTTGGAGGAGAAGCGAAACATTTTCAAGGGGGAAAAAGACCTATTTGCCTGGGGTAATTACCTGGGGGGGGCACTTTTCTGCAGCTGAGCCTCCCTTGCTGGCTGAGCGCAGGGTGCCCTAAAAGGAGGGGGGCTGGGGGGGCCCTGGGCTCAGCTGGATTCGGCAGTTCAGCCAGGCGGCTCCCAGAAACATCCCTGCCCCCAAACGTTGCAGGGACCTCAACTTACAAGACCAGATCCGTCCCCTCGAAGAGGAGTTGCAAGAGCTGGAACGTCAGAGAACTCAGGCAGAAGTGGAGAAGAAGCACCTTTACGATCAACTGCAGCAGCCGCAGGTGGTCCTCGTCTGCCCCTCCGTCCGGGCTCAGCCATCAGTTCCCGGCTGGCTCTTCCTCCTGTCGCCCCTCAGGGCCCATTCAGCTCCTCTCTGGGCCACTTCAAGCCAGGAGGGGTGGGGTGGGGTGAATCTCAGAATGCAACTCATCTGTGTGTGTGGTGGGGGGTATCTTTTACCACCCCAAGGGAAATGCGCTTTCTGAGCCCCACCCAGGAATTCGGTGCGACAAATGACCCTCTTTCTGTGCAGCCAGCGAGGAAGGAAAGTGCAGCCGCAGATTCCGTCTGGCTTCAGAGACACAACATCTTGGAGAAGGAGTTCAAAGTAAGATGCTGTTAAAAGCCCCCCCCCCATGGAGGTATACCTCCCAGGGGACGGGAGTGCCCAGTTTCTCCCCCTGCCTTCCCTCCTCTAGATCTGTGCCTTGCAGCGCGAGAAGGACGCCAGGCTCCGGGCCATCAGCCTGATCTGCGTTCAGGCCCGGAATGAGTTTTCCAAGCAGCGGATTTTGATGGACTTCAGTGCTGGTCTGCAGGTAGGGAGGCTCCGTGCTGGAGGTGAGCTTTGGCGGTGCCCGTGGCCCCCTCAGCAGCCTTGTGGAGGGAGGCGGCTTGGCTCGAGCTGCAGGTAAGAGCGGGCCCCGCGTGGCCTTGTGCAGGAAGTGTCCAGGAGAGCTGAGGGCGAAGAAGATGGCGAAGAAGAGGGGGACGAGGGGGACTCGGCTGGAGAGCAGCAGCCTGTCAATCTGGAGGTTTTCACGGCCAGCTCGACGGAGTATCTCAAACTTGGTGGGAAGTTGCTCTGCAATGGCCAGCCTCAAGTTTTCCATGACATCAAAGACACAGGTATTCCCCGGGGGTCTTTGTGCAGCTCTTTGTACACGATTGGCAGAAGGATTTAGGGACCAGGAGGGATTGTTACAGCAGAATCCTGTGAATCTGCCTGTTTTGCTACCATTTCAATTGATCGATCGGAATAGAGCTGGAAGAGAGAGACCTTGGAGGTCCTCTAGTCCAGCCCCCTGCTCAAGCAGCAGGAATGCCTGTAGTATTCCAGACAACTGGATGTCCAGTCTCTTCTCGAAAGCCTCCAGGGAGGGAGTACCCACAACTTCTGGTGGCAAGCAGTCCCACTGGTTAATTGTTCTCATTGTCAGTAAATTCCTCCCTAGTTGCAGGTTTGCTTCTCTCCTTGATGTGTTTCCAACCCTTGTTTCTTGTCCTGCCTTCAGGGGCTTTGGAGAATCAGTTGACCCCCTCCTCTTCTTTCGGGCAGCCCCTCAAATACTGGAATGCTGCTGTCATGTCCTCCCCCAGCCCTTTTTCTTTAGACTGGCCAGTACCCAGTTCCTGCAACCGTTCTCCATGTGTTTTAACACATTTCCTTTAAGACCCCCGAGGCTTACTCAAATAGGGAAGGAATTGCAGTGAAATCATAATAGGATAGACGTTTACTGGTGCTCCTGCTTTGAGCCTTCAGACATCAAGTACTGTGAATTAGCACTGAGGTCTTTAAACTGCTTTTGTTTTTATTTGGCAAATGCCCAGAATCTGCAAGTGGGCAGCCAGAGAAATTCAAATAATAAATCACCTGAACCGCACGTGTAAGAGTCAGATATTAGTCAACAATTAAGAACAGTATGGACAAAAGGAAAGTGGGCTTTCAATGGGACACTAAAAAAGCACCAAATATCTACTAGATTAAATGTGTCCTTGGTCCTCTCAGCATGATCCTTTGCTCACAGACATTTCATTACCCAACTAGACCACATCATCAGTCTGAGGGAGTGCTGGGTTTGCTCCTGTTATGTGCCTCAGCTTGCCCTGCCAGTGTTGGTAGAGTTGTGGTTTTCTCCTTGGTAGTTCTTGGATTAGGGCATTGTTTCCTGCTTGATTGATTTTCTGGTGCTAATCCCTGCTTATCTAGGTGTTGGGCGCTGGCAAGGAGCCATGTATTGTTTCCTACTTAGCTTTTTTATTGTCTCTTGAGTGGTGTGTAAATGTGATTTATCTGTGTGTGTTTGTTAATGGATGATTTGTCTGGACCTTTGAGGCACAAAAAAACCAATGCCTTAGGGCTTAGGAATTACCAAGGAGTAAGCTGCACCTTCACCCACGCTGGCTAGGAGAACTAGTGGGTATAAGCAAACTCCACACTCGTTAGCTTTGATGATGGTACATTAGAACATCTGAAAGCAAACAACATCCAGAGTTCAACACTGAACGACAGAGAACCTCTAGAACAGATTTCTCTACCTTGGCAAGTTTAGGATAGGTGGAGTCCCAAGGTCATAGGTAGCTGGGGAACTCTGGGAGTGGGAGTCAACATGTTTTAACCTTGTGAAGGTTGAGAAATTCTGTTCTAGAAGAAGCATCTGCATCTATAACATTACACAATAGTATGGACCAGAATATATCATTTCTGGGAATGAGATGTTTCCATGGCGGAAACATCACCAGCAGGTTTCTCAGGATCTTCCGAAGAAAACCTCCTTCCGTTGTGCCTGTTGAGGTAACTCCCGGTTAGAAGAATGAGCACACACAGGGAGACATAGTGAGAGTGGTGAAGAACCAGCACACAGCTGCACTGTATAGTAAAATGTAGGTTTTTACTTCCAGCAAAACGGTTAAGCAAAGTCCAACAAGCAGTCCAAGTCATTCACAGTTCAAGCAGTCAGTTTTCAGTCCAGGGATAATCCAATAATAAAGTCCAGTATCAAAAACAGTTCAGTAACAGACTCACATCAAATCAGTAATGATGATCAGTAACAGTCAATAGGGAAATGCAAGAACGGCAACACTCTCAGCAACAACAGAACTAAAGAACCCAGGTTTCTGGCTCCATCTTATGCCCTTTGAGGAACGACACCCAATTACAATTTTAGCATACCCTTAAAGAGACACTTTTAAAATTTCTATCCTGGTTTATATATTTTCCAACCCAACTGTTAGGTGACTTCCATTCCTAACAGTGCCTCTTGTAGATGGTTCAATGCAGCCTCCTTCCAAGAGGCTCTTGTGGCATTTGGATCATCTCATGACTTAATAGTTTTGCTTAGCTGCCAGGAAGGTTGGCAGAAGAGTTGGGGGTACAACGAACTCCCCTCCCTCCCTCCAGAGATTCCTGCGCTGAAGAAGTTTGCAATGGACACAGCGCTGAAGCACAGCATGGTGGCAACCGAGAAGGTCATCCGGGACGTGGCTCGTGTCCTAAGCCAAATGGTGAATTACCTCAACAGCCAGAGGATGGAGGTAGGAGCAGCACTGGGAATGCTGGGCTCCCTTCTGGGGGAAATTCGGCTGCCCAAATCTTGACTGGAAGCTGGCAGAACAACAGAGTTGGCAGGGACCTGGGAGGTCTTCCAGTCCAACCCCCTGCAGAAGCAGGAGACCATTCTGGGCAAATCTGGGTGCCCAGCCTCTCCTTAAAAGCCCCCTCCCTCCCTCCCTCGTTCCTTCGCAGGCTGATGCCCACCAGGCCCAGGTGCAGGAGATGCTGCAGCAGGCCTTGCAGGGCCTCCCTGCCCTCCTCCAGGGGGTCCTCAGTGCCAGCTCTCAGGATCTCCGGCCTGCCTTCGAGGCCCTCCTCCTGGGCAGCCTGCAGAATGGTGCTGAGAGGGCCAAGCAGCTCTCCGAGGCCATCGCCAAAGGCTGGAGCTCCCCAGTAAGTGCCTCTTTGCTCAGAGCCCCCCCCCTTTTCTCAGGAAGGCAGCCCCCTCCAGGAAACGACCCCGAAGCAGCCGGCAGGGGCTGCTCTTCTCAAGAAGTGACCCTGGGACAGGCCCTGGTTAGAAGCCTTCAGGGATGGTCCATAGCGGATCCTGCATAGAATGAGAGGACCTGGTCCATCTTGGGAATCTGCAATTGTTTTTAACCTGTAGAATACAATAGAGCTGGAAGGGTTCCTGGAGGTCATCTAGTCCAGCCCGCTGCTCAAGCAGGAAACCCTCTGCCACATCAGACAGGTGGCCGTCCAGGCATTCACAACTTCCTGTTTCATTGTTCTCACAGTCAGGAAATTTCTCGTTAGTCCAGGTTGCTTCTCTCCTTGATTGGTTTCCATCTGTTGCTTCTTGTCCAGCCTTCCAGTTCTTCCAAGGCTGAGCCCCCCACTTCTTTGGAGCAGCCCCTCAAATACTGGAAGGCTTTTCATTCGACTAGCCAAACCCAAACTCTGCAGACGTTCTTCATACGTTTTTTTGTCTCCAGGCCTTTAAACATTTTAGTTGCTCTTCTGCACTTTTTCCAAAGTCTTAAAGTCTTTTTTGTAATGCGAGGACCAAACCTGGATGCCATATTCCAGGTGTGGCCTTACTAAGGTTTGAGCAAACTGAAATAGTATATAGAAAGGCCACTGGTGAGATGGGAAGGAGCTGCACCCCCCCTGCTATTCGTCATTTATTTATTTATTCATCACATTTGTATAGCCACCCATCTCACATAATGACAAAATATACAAAATACAAGCCAAGTATATAAAAACTCAGATAAACAAAATAGAAAAGCGTAGCAAAATGTACCCAGGGCGCCTTGCAATTAGCCATGGTTAAGCCTCCATCAGGCTGCCCAGCCAGGGGGCTCCAACCATGTTTTGGGAACTATCGGAGAGCCAACTGAGCCAGACTCCTCTCAAAGGGGGGATTGATATTGCAAGCATCAGTTGGGGGGGAGGCCGTGTGGATTCTCCTCCTCCTGCCCATTTCCCCTTCCGCAACCTTCTTTTCTAGATTGGCAGAAAAGTCCGGGGCCTGTTTTTCAGATTTTTGCTGGGATCTGGGATGCGGCTTTTTCACAGGAGGGGCTGCAGGCTGCCCCAAGATCCTTTTTGCAGCTGTTCACCCAGCGGTTGGGGCTTCTCAGGCCATTGAGGGAAATCAAGGTCCACATTTGCCATGTTGTTATCATTGACGAGGGTCACTTTCAAACATTTTTATTGAGTTATAGAAGGGGTGGGATTTTACCTGGTCGCACCGGTTCTATGGAACCAGTTGTTACAATTCTGCGCAGTTCGGGGAACCAGCAAATCGCACCATTGGCTGGCCCTGCTACTCCCCACCCTGCCACTCCTTACTTGGCATGTGTGCCGTCCAACTTGCCTGCTAATTTTCCTTTTTTTTTCCCCTGACCATCAGCTGTTCCAACTGGATTAGCTAGAAAGCAGGAAATTGTTGGATTTCTTGCTTTCTAGCTAATCTAAAAGCAGAGCTGAACCTCCCTTAGGACTAAAGTTTCTAGTTTTTGGTGCAGACTCAGGTAGCAGATTGCAGAAAGATAGATCTCTGAGTGCATCTGTGATTCTGTGAGCAGCTCAATCTGCCTGCCTGCTTTGCCTGATTTTGGGTAAAAGTTGCTCTTTTTTTAATAAAAAAATCAATATTTACATAAATATTTACAATATTTACGTACAAACCATGCCCAGCCAGTCACGTCACCACCAAGCCACACTCACAAATTAGGCCACACCCATAGAAACGGTTGTTTAAGAAATTTGAATTCCACCCCTGGTTATAAGAGTATTGTAAAATAAAAAATACAGAAGTCAATAGAAGAAATGCAAAAGTAAACGGAAGCTCTTCTATTGACTTCTGTATTTTGTATTTTATAATACTCTATAACTCCTAAAAGTGTTTGGAAGTGACGAGTGTCAGCGGCTTACGGACTTTCTGCTTCAGCCCTGAGCCTTGTGATGCACGTCTGTATGAGGAGTCCAGCAAGTGTGGGCTCCCCTCGGGACTTGGCCCTGAATGTGGGGAGCCTGGAGCGGAGCTGGCGTCCCTG
Source organism: Laticauda laticaudata (assembly GCA_004320025.1). Taxonomy (NCBI): domain Eukaryota; kingdom Metazoa; phylum Chordata; class Lepidosauria; order Squamata; family Elapidae; genus Laticauda; species Laticauda laticaudata. The sequence goes on from BHFT01024502.1 coordinate 41,396, forward strand.
ATGGAAGCCTCTTTGCCCCCCTCCGCAGGTGGTTGGCTACCCCCACATGACCTACCGGGCGATCTGCAACCACCATGGCGTTTACACCTCTTCCAAGTACCAGTCTGTGGATTTCAACAAAGAGCTGGCCGAGCCCATCCTCCAGGTCATCTCCGTGGCCTGGAACGAGGTCTTCAGGTAGGCTCCGCCCCCAGCAGCAGCCACGCCTCCTCTGAACCAGTGGGACCCTTTGGCCGAGTCAGAGGGGAGAAACCGGACAGGGGGCCCAAGGTGGCCACTCTCCAGCCATCGGGGTCCTCCCATCCTGCCCTGGAGAGCCAGCTTGGTCTCTCTCTCTCTCTCACACACACACACACACACACACCCAAAGTCACTGCGTCCAGGCAGTGCCTCACCTGTTGTTCCCCCTCTCTCCAAGCCCAGTCCAGGAAGGAGAAAAAGAGGCTCCTGCCTATCTATGGTGGCCAAATAATGGTGGTGAATACGGCTTCCTGCTCTTTTAAGGCTATGTGACTCGAGGCCTTCCTCTCCCTTTTATGACATGCATCAATCACAAAAGAGATAAGTGAAATCAAAAGAGTTATCAGAATAACTCCAATAGGGTCTATAAAGTCGGTTGGCAGACCACATGATAACGGAATAATGGAATAGAAAGGGACCCTGGAGGTCTTCCAGCCGAACTTTTTTCTCAGGCAGGAGACAGGATAAATAGCTGTCCCATCTCTTCTTAAAAGCTTCGGGTGTTGGAGCCCCCACATAATGGATAATGTTGGTCCATTGTAATCTTGAGAGAGAGAGAGATTGTTTCCAAGTTATATATTTGTTCCCACGACATTGCAAACGAAAAGTTTGTTCATTGCAAACGAAAACATTCAAAAGTTGAATTACTGTGAAATTACACCCAATAAGGTGCTTATGCAGAGAAATAAGAGGAAAGCCACGTTTGTAGCTCTCTCAGGCAAAGTAAATGAAATCTTAGCCCAGGGCCTAACCAGAACAGATGCCTGTTTGGCAGGAATAACCTGGTTCCCGATCTCTGCTTCTCCCTCCCGGGATATTCCCCCACTTCCTGAGGGGCTCCTAGCTGTGGGCTCCTCGTGCACTTCCAGCTCCTCCCCCCCAAAGCCAGGCCTGCCTTCTGCCCAGGAGGGGCTGGGTGGGGGGAGCCTCCTGCGCCCGCGTGCCAGGCCCATCCCTGGGAGAGGGTGCATGGGCTCTGGCACCAGGAGGAGGAGGGGGCTTCGCTGGGGGATAGCGGCCTGGCTGCTCCCAGCACCCCCATCCCAGGAGGGAGGGTGACCAAACACAGGCAAGGTGGGGAGGTCCTGTAAGACAGGCAGTCCTCGAAGTATGACCATAACTGAGCCATAAAGCCATGCTGGTTATTAAACCTGACCAGCCCAATTTTTCGACAATTAATTGCAGCGGTCGTTCAACCAACCCGTTGCCTGTAATGGTTTTCTTTGCTGGAATCCAGGGCTAAATGCCGGTTTCCAGCAAAGAACCTGGTCCATCATGGTTAGGCGGCCACCTGTGTGTGTGGGGGGGGGGTCATGGCGCACTCCTGAGACACGGGGCTCTTGGTGAATGCCCCCCCTTCTGCCTTGAAGCTCCAGTCCAGGGACGTTGTCTGTCCCACCGGAGGAGGAAGTGGAAAGGCACTCCTCAACTTACAACCATCCATTTAGTGACTGTTACTAAAGATACCAATGGCCCTGAAAAAGGTGACTTAGTTAAGGGCCCCTTTTCACACTTATGACTGCTACAGCCTCCCTCTTGGACCCGGGATCGGAATTCAGGTCCTTGGCCACCAACTCGTATTTACAACGGTCGCAGGGTCCCGGGATCCCCCTCCTATGACCTCCTGGCCAGCAAGGGCAACAGGTCCACTTAACAACGCGGTGGCTCACTAACAAGTGCAGGGATTCACTTAGCAACCAAAGCAAAGAAGGTTACAATGGGGCAAGGCTCATTTGATGGTCTCGCTTAGCAAGGCGAATGGTGGGCTCCATTGTGGTCATAGCTCGAGGACTGCCTGGTTGATGCAAGGGGTCCCTAGCATAACCCCCCCCCCGTGAGGGGCTGCCCTTTGGGCCGTGGGAGAGAGAGGGACTCTGGGAGGCTGGAGGCGGCTTCTGTGGCCCCCTTGGGGGCTCCCCTGCTGGGCTGATGGGGCCCTTGGCCACTGCCCCCCTCCTGCAGCTCCCGGCTGGCCAGCTCCATCAAGAGCTTCACGGCTGCCCTCCTGGACCAGTTGAGCTCCTTCTTCAGGGGCCTCAAGAAGAAACTGCACCAGCACCGCCCGGTTGCCGAAGCCCTGCGTGCGATTCATGCCCAGCAGATGGAAGCCGCTCGAGCACGGGTGAGGCCCTGGAGCCCTTGGCCTTGCACTTTGCCCCCAAGGGGTCCCCCAAGGCCCACTGCCCATCCTTCCAAGGATGGGGCCACTGCAGAGAGCAGGGAGACGGAGGGTCCCATTACAAGACGGGGGACTGACGGGATTTTTCCCTTCCTCCTGTCTCCAGTTGCTCAACTTCACCCTGGATCAGATGACTTCCATTACGAGGAAGCAACGGACCGTTTCCCGGCTCTTGATCCCGACGATTCAGGCCGGCATGGAACCAGCCTATGCAGGTGACCTGTCGCAGGGAGGCTCCCTCACCCATGGGTCCCTGCCCAGGGGCTGCAAGGACACCTGACGGTTGGCCTGGAGGAATCCCTCTTCCGGAGCTCCGTTGGCTGGGAGGGCAGAGGCGGCCCTGAGGAAACACTCATTTATGGCTTCGTGCAGAGGTGGGCAACAATGGCGCCTCCATGGCTTGTGGACTCCAGCTGGCTCAGGTCATCCTGGGTGCTGAAGTCCACAAGTCAAAAGGGGGCCATCGTTGCCCATCTCTGGCTCAGTCTAATGCACAACTCCAGCCACAACCCCACCATAGGAGACAAGTGGCTCAGTTTGTACCACTGGGCCACCAGCCGTGTCGTGGGCCCGGCTTCCCTCCTGCAGGAGTCCAGTGTTGGGGACCTGAGGAGGAAGAACGAAGGGGAAAGAGGTGACACTGCGAGGGGGATCCACTCACTCAAAGAAAGTGATCTGGTTGCTCCTCTGAGGCACAGAGTAACGTGGTCAGGGCAGCTCCCTGTTTCTAAAGTTTGGCCATTTTAACGTGTGTGGACTTCAACTCCCAGAATTCCCCACGCCACACAGGAAGGCTTGTGCAGGAAATCCCCCACTTACGACCAACATTTATGTAGTTAAGTGAGATTTACTAAGTGAGTTTTGGCCCACTTTGCAACTTTGCCACAGTTGTTAAGTGAACCACTAGTCAAACAGTTGTTAAGTGAACCCCGGTTTCCCCATTGACTTTACTGGTCAAAAGGTTCACAAAATGGAACCACCTGATCCTGGGGCACTGCAACCATCATAAATACGAGTCAGTTGTCCAGCATTCAAATGCAAACCACGTAGAGACCATGGGGACGCTGCAACGGTCATAAGTGTGGAACATGGTCGTAAGTCACCTTTTCCAGTGCCGTTGTAACTTCGGACAGCCGCGAAGCGAACTGTTGTAAGTGGAGGGCTAGATTGCGTCAGCTGGTTCCCCTGCGGCGGGTTCAAGGATGCCCAGTGCACGACGGGGAGGACCGACTTGCGCAATCTCTTGGCAGCCTGCTCCCAACTCTCCGGCCAGGGATATTTCCAGAGGATGAAAGAGGAGATGGAGAAATTCGTCCACCTGCAGAAGGACGCCATCTTTGACTCAGCTGTGGAGAAGATGTGGCAGCAGCTGGAGCTTCTCCAGGTGAGGCGGCCCCAAAACGGCCAAACGCCTGTCAGGGTCCCTCCGGGCCGATTTCCAGGCAGATTTTTGGTTGTAAGTCGAGGACTGCCTGTAGGCTTTCCGGGGCTGGGAGCTTGAGCTGTCCATCGGCTGCGCTGAGTGAAGACCACAGCCCTCCCCTCTGAGCCCCTTCCCCCGCTTGCTGTTGGGGGAGCGGGGAGGACCTTGGCCTGACCAGCTGCTCAGGGGGCTTCACTCCTGCTTTCCCTTCCAGCTGTCCATCCACCGCAGCTTGCAGACTGTGGCCCAGGAGCTGGCCACGTCCATCAGGATGCAGTTCGAGCCGCTGCTGAGCCCGGTCCAGAAAAACAAGGAGATCCTTCCAGGTAGGGCAGGCCTTGCTCACCTCTTCTGTTGCAAGGTGCCAAGCCGAGGATGGCAGAATGGACATACCCATGAATACCAAGGAGAATTTTCAAGGAGAAAACTCTGCCCGTGTCTCTTGTTTCCTTCACCTGGTGACTTTCAGCCCATGTTTTAACCTGTCAGGATACGGAGGACAGCCGTTTATTCATTTTGGTCGGCGATTGGCACTTTGCCTGCCCTGATCATTTTGAATGTCACTTCTTTGATTAGCTGCCCCGCCCAGTTTTAGTCCATCTGTGTGCATTTAATAAGGTTTCCCTCCAGCTCTTTCTCCAAGCCGTGAGTGGAAATGACTCTCCCGCTGGAATCAGCCCCCCTGATTTGGGCACCCCAGGAGGAGAAGTGTGTGCCCCTTTTCTCGATGGGATGGGGCTGAGTCATCTCGCCCAGCTGTGGCTGGCTGTGTTCTCTTAGGTCAGTGGCCGCCAGCCGGTGGGCCAGGGACCACTGGTAGTCCGTGAGAAAATTTTGCTGGTCCGCAGAGAAATGTCACCCCCAAAGCAATTAATCCAGGCTGCGCTTGCATCGCTTGCATTGGGAACCACACGAGGTAGTGAGGGGAAGGGGAAAGGGTGGAGGGGGGAACTTGCTCCACTCACCCCACGCATCTGGCCTGGCCACCGGGCTGCTTCTTTCCGCTTCCTTCTTCTTCTGCTTTTGGCTGCACGCAAGGAAAGCAGCAGAAGTCTTCCTTTCTCTCCCCCAAACTCCACCAGAGATGAGTCTTTGGGACCCTGCAGGGCCTCCTGCTCCAAGAGGCTGCGCCGGCAAAGACTCATTTCTGGTGGAGTTTGGGGGAGAGAAAGACGTTTGCGGCTTCTGCTACTTTCCTTGCCTGAAGCCAAAAGTCTTTTTCTCCCCCTGAGAATGGAACTGGAGACAGTCTCCTGCGATCCCAAGTAAAGAACGATCGATCGGTAGGTAAACGGGGTGGGGGATTTTCCTGCAGACTTTTTTGGGGATTTTCCCAGGGTCTCTGGTCTGCAGGATTTAAAATTATGAGTTTAGTGGTGGTCCCTGAGGTCCAAGAGGTTGGCGACCCCGTCTTAGGGAAACTGGCCAAATGCCACCAGGCCCCTCGTACCGGTTCTCACCCTGGCTTTGGTGTCACCCTCTTCCAGAATTGCAGCGTCTCTGTGCTAAGGTGGACAAGATTTGCCAGCGCTCAGGCGTGGACTACGTGCTTCCCACAGCCGTGCAGCCAGAGGAGAAGCTTCCCAGAACAGAGGCCAAACTGCCAGGAAGTGGGAGTTGCGTCAGCTTTCCGGCCGCATCCATGGATGTCCGAGTCGGAGCCCTCCTTCTGCCCCACCTGGCGGCCATTCAGGTAGGTCAGCCGCTGCCCTTGGGTTCCAGGGGAGGGGCAGGGAGTTTGGGGGAGATGGCAGCAGGGACCACCTGGGTTCTCAGCAGCCATGACAGTGGAATGAGTCCCAGGACTGGCAGAGTCTCCTTCCAAACAGCACCAGGCTTTCCAAAGCGTTTCATTGCAGTGACCAAAATTGTTAATACAGGTGGTCCTCGACTTGCGACCGCAATTGAGCCCCAAATTTCCATTGCTAAGTGAGACTCGTTCGTTAAGTGAGTTGGACCCCATTTTATGCCCTTCCTTGCCACTGTTGTTAAGAGAATCACTGCAGCTGTCCACTTCATCTGCCTTCCCCGTTGGCTTGGCTTATCCGAAGGGGACAAAAGGGAACCACATGACCCCTCAGGGCCTTGCAACCGTCATAAGTACAAGTCAGTTGCCAAGCGCCTGAATTTGGATCACGTGACCACAGGAAGGCTGCAACGGTCGTAAGGGTGAAAAACAGTCACGTCGCTGCTTTGTTCACTGCTGTTGAAACTTTTGGATGGTCACTAAACGAATGATTGTAAGTCGAGGACTGCCTGTCAAGCGAAACAGCCCTGACCCATTCGCCCCTCCCTTTGCCACTTGGCCTGCCTGCTTCGGATGCACGTCAGAAATCCCGAGGCGAAGGCAAGGCCCCTGGACTTCTAGGCCGCTTCACAGAGCCAGCCTCTTGCTCCCCCAACCACCGGGGTCCTCATTTAACCCACCTCGGACGGACGGACGGAAGGCCGAGCCAGCCTGGAGCCTGGTGGGACTTGAACTGTCAAACGTCTGGCAGCCGGCAGTCAGCAGAAGGAGCCTGCAGCCCTGCACTCTAACCACTGCACCACCGTGGCCTGTTCTAAGCCAGCATCTGTCGGAACGGCTGGCTCAGAATTTAGCAGTATGGAGGGGAGATTCTGCTCTCAAGGGAAACAGCCAATCGAGTTGAGCCCAGAAGGAGCCAAATGTGTGTGTGTGATGGGGGGGGGGGGGGNNGGGGGGGGGGGGGGTTCCCGCTTAGTCCTGGAGCGATGCTTCTCTCGGAGTCGTTCTCCCCACAAATTGGGCTGTGGGAGGGGTCTTGTGCACCCACCACTGACCCAAAAGGTAGCCTTCCTCGCTTCCTCACCATGTCCACTTCCAGGTTAGCTCCCTCTCATTCAGGCGTCTCTTTTTGTGTTTAAAGGTGTCCAGGGAGCACATCACCTTGACTCTGGCAGGTGAGTATCCTAACCCAGTTTTGGGGGGGGGGGAAAGTTGGCACACCTGCATAAGTAGCCGCGCCATTCAGGAGCTGCTTGGTTGGTTCTTGGTGCTGGCCGTATGCGGCCTCTCATCTCAGTGGCTGGTGGGTGAGGCACTCGGGGCCTCTGGAGAAGAGGGGAGATGCCCTCCTCCAGTCCCTGGGGCACGGAGGTGCCAGGCTGGCCCTGACTGGCAGGTCCTTGTGCCGCTCTGCAGCCAGCTTTGGCCAAAACTGGCTGTGATGCCCCTTGGCCACTCTCTGAGGGTGGGAGGGGGCTGTTGAGAGGTGCTTCCTGGCACGATGCTCTGTCTGGTAGGCATCCCCTCTGGGCAGAAGCCACAGCAGAGTAGTCTGCTTACGTGGTCCCTCTGGCGATGGGAAGAGTGTCATGCCTCTGCTGGAACCTGACTTGGAGGAGAAGCCAAACAGCTGACGGGGAGTGGGAGTGTGGCTCCGTTGGCTGTGGAAGAAACTGGGGAAGGGCATAGTCTGGTTGGGCAGAGCAGGGGAGAGGTAGAGCAAGACCCAGGCCCACCCCCTCTTCATCCTAGGGCACGCAGGGAAGAACGGAGAAGGGAGCAACGTGGATTGTGTGGCTTATGGGGGAGGAAAGGGCCCTGATTTCCTTCAATAGCCGCAGCTGGGAACACAGCGTTTAAAAAAGGCAAGCTGCGTGCAGCAAACTGTTGGGAGCAAATGTGACTTTATCTTGTATCATCGTGGCTTATCTGGGTTCCTGGCATCTTCCCAACTGTGTGTCTTTTGTTGGCCTTTCAAGTCTGCAGTTCCTTCTCCTACCCTGTCCAGTTAATTGCTTCAGCGTAGTTTGTGTGGATTTTTAGTTACAGTTTGTATGTGCTTTGTTTCCGGACTTAATTTCCTCCGTTAAAGGCTGTTCCTGCGAGAGTTTTTCTCCAGCTGAAGGTACCCTGGACATTGGGGGCAAAGTTGGAGATAATAAAGGGACTCTCCTTGCTTATGTGACAGTGTTGCCTTTGTGCCACGCCCCTTTGTGTCATCACATTGAGTTTGCCATTGGTCACTTAGAAGCAGAGAAAGACCCTCGGGGGCTGCTCTCCAGCAACAGTAGACGGTCCTCGCTTAACAACCCTAAGCAAAGCAGTCATTGGGCAAAACTGTATTGCTGCATGACGGCAGTTCTACAGGGCTGGTTGTGGTCATAAGGCGAGGAACTCACACTTTGCCCCACTGCCTCCTCGATGGGGGCCAAGGAGAGGGCCCAGCAAGCTCACTTTGGCAGAGGAGGCTCTGCTTCAGCTGCCCCACCCGCCCACCCAGCACCCAAACTTTGATCCTGTGACCGGAGGGGCACGGCAGCAGCCATAACTTCAAGGCCACAAGCCCCATCCATTTGCAGCATCCAACAATTGCGGGCTTCTAGGTGTGGCTTCTTGGTGCCCAATGTTGGATCCTGGCTTGGCGTACATTTTAAACAATAATGCACCATCAGCCTTGAACGGAGGTTTGGGGTGGGGGTGGGCGTGGGGGCAAATGCACAGTCCCCCGCTGACCTGAGCTGCTGCTGCTGCCTTCTTCCCAGGTGAGCCCACCAAGGCATCCCTCCCCCTTGGGAGCATTTACCGCTGCGAAGGCTGCCTGCCTCTGGGCTGCCTGATCCTGCACGTCTCTGCAAAAGCCGCCTCGGAAGTTGTTGTCCAGTGTAGAGTCCATTTGCCCAGCCCAGGTGAGCAGAAGCAGGGAGGGAAGCCGTTGCTGCTGGGGGAGAGGTCCGTCAGCCCCCCTTCATCGCCTGCCCTGCACGGGGGCTTCCGTGGCGCAGCTTGGCACGGACCCTCGAGGGAACCCCTTAGGCCAGGGGCCCCCAACCCTGGCCACTTTAAGACTTGGAGGCTTCAACTCCCAGAATTCCTCAGCCGGCTTTGCTCTAACTCCACTGGCTTTGCTGGCTGAGGAACTCTGGGAGGTGAAGCCCCCGAGTGTTAAGACGCCCAAGGTTGGAGGGCCCTGCCTGAGGCAGCCGTCCCCCCCCCCCCCNCCCCCCCCCCCCAAGCAGCCCTGGTGCTCAGAGGGGCCAGGATAACCGGGGTTTGCTCTGCTCTTCTTTCCAGGGCTGTGCAGCCAGGAGGCCCTGGTCATCCGGGAAGTGACCCAGGACGAGAGGCAGCTTCCCAAGCTCAGGGACTGCCTGGCAGCCAGGCTCAGCGCTGCCACCTGGGTGCAGGAGCTCAGCCCACGGCAAGGAAGGGAGAAGCTGCTGTCACTGGGAGTATCCTACCCAGGCCAGGTGAAGGACAGGTGGCTTGGCTCAGGTTTTGTATCAGTTGCTGTGGAAATCAGGGAGGAAAAATGCTTGGGGGGCACCAGTCTCTGCACCATACATTGGGTGAAGCCCCCTCAGCTTCAGCTGTGCCCCGGTGTCCTGTGGGGCAGGAAGGCAGACCCCCTCCATATTTCACCATTCAAATACTTTTCCATCTTCTGGCCTTTGTTATTGCTGGATTATTTTTATTTCCTTATTAGAGTTTTATCCCGCCTTTATTATTTTCTTTCAGATAACTTAAGACAGCAAACATATCTAACACAGCTTCCTCCTATTCTCCCCAGAGAGGTGGGTTGGGCTAAGAGAGAGGGACTGGCCCAGGTCACTCAGCCGGCTTACATGCCCAAGGCAGGACTAGAACTCGTATCTCCTGATTTTTAACCTGCTACAATTCATGACTTGGTTCCCATTTTCCCTCCCAGCAGAACCTGGAAAGTGCTGAGCCCCCTGGACCCCAAGGGGCTTCTGCTCCTGAGCCCATCGCAGCCGTTGGCACTGCTGGGCAGCAGCCACGCCCTCTTCTTCCCTGGCACCCCTATGGCAGAAAGAGAGCCGGGGAGGCAGTCCTGCCGCAGCTGGAGAAGAAGTCCAAGGTCCTCCCTGCGGAGCCTGCCGGCTGTGCTTGGCTGCCGTAAGTTCTTGTGTTTTGGGCTGAATTTGGAACCGGCTTGGCCTTCCCCAAAAGGCCAGAGCCCCGATTCTAGCACACCTTCAGTGAGAAGACTCTTCCCCGGCCACGGAGGACGCTCACGTGTGTTGAACTATGGTCAACCTCCATGTTCAGCTGGGGAATGCGGGGGGTGGGGAACCAAAGGTCCCCCCTGGAATGTCTCTCATGGCAGCGGCAGCAGCAACTTTCCAGAATCCTTCAAATCACATAAAAGTACCACTTTTATAAACCTTTAGTAAGGCCACACCTGAAGTACTGCATCCAGTTTTGGTCCCCACATTACAAAAAAGAGGTTGAGGCTTTGGAAAAAGGGCCGCCGAGAAGAGCAACTGAGAGGATCGAAGTCCTGGAGGGTAAAACATAGGAAGAACAGCTGCAGGGTTTGGGTTTGGCCAGGACTGGGCAGGGCGGGGGGCGTGATAGCAGGACTCCAGAATTTGAGGGGCTGCCCCAAAGAAGGGGGGTGAAATTACTTTCCAAAGCCCCAGACAAGGCAAGGAGCAACGGGTGGAAACTCACCAAGGAGGGAGGACAATGAACCCGTGGGGCGACTTCCCTCCAGAGGTTGTGGATGCTCCGTCACTGGAGACTTTCAGCGGGAGAGTGGACAGCCACCTGTCTGAAATGGCGCAGGGGTTGGACGAGAAGGTCCCTTCTGGCTCTGTTATTCTGATGGCAATTGAAGGCAAAACTCCCCACATGTGGGGTGCGCAGCCCTTTCTCCACACGTGCTCCCTGAGGGGGTCAGAGCCTCCCTTCCCTTTCGCTCATCTAGAGCTCAGCCACCGCCTGCTCTGCCTTGGATGCCACAAGGGAACAGGAGTGTTTATTAGTCGTTTATTATGAAATTTATGCTCCCCCTGAATCTTATATCCAACACAGAAACATTAAAAGACATTAAAATCACCAATTATAAAACAACAGATAAAATCATGAACAAGGTGGCAAAGGATGGAGGAGTGAAGCAGGTTAGAGTGTCAGTGGGAGCCAGGAAGTGTTGGAAGGGGCTGGGCTAGGCTGGCTACCCTTGCTCCCTTCTGCCCTTCTCCAGGTACGGCCAGAGTGCAGGTGTGAAGCCCACGTCCCACTCCGCAGCCCTTCTGGGGAGCCACAGCCCAGAAGGAACCTTCCATCCAGGTAGCCCTCCGTGTCCGGTAAGTATTCATGGGAGGCCCCAAAGCCACCCTTGGAAAGAGGCAGCTTCCCCGAGCCCTGGGGTGGCCTGGGGGGGTGGGAGTCCACTTCAGAAAACTTCCCTTTCTGCATCCCCTTGACCAGGGCTCCCCAAACTTGGCCACTTTAAGACTGGTGGACTTCAACTCCCAGAATTCTGCACCCAGCCGTGCTATGCTGTCCTCTAGCAAGCAATGCTATGCTGGCTGGAGAATTCTGGGAGTTGAAGTCCACCAGACTTAAAGTGGCCAAGTTTGGGGAGCCCTGCCCTCGACGGGAGGGAGCCTCTCCTTGGCTGCTTCATGTCCCTCCGGCTGGCGTCCATCTTAATGCTCTTCATGGCGGTGAGGAGATGAGGCACCAAGACCCACCAACACATTTGTGGCTAAGAGGAACATGAGCTGAGCAATAATGAACCCTTCTCTTCTTAGAGGGAAAATGAGAGGTGGGCAGACTGGTAGAAATGACCATGCAGGACATTCCTTTTGCTGGGAGGGTTTGGAAAACGAGCTCGGCTGCAATTGGGAAACAGTTTAAAACAAATTAATTCAAAACAAAGGAAGCTGTAATTGGGAGAAAAGAAACAATAAATAGAAACTAATCAAGGAGGGAACCAACTTAGAATTAAGGAAAAACTTCCCAGCAGTGAGAACAGTTAACCAGTGGAACCGCTTGCCTGGGGAAGTTAGGGAGGCTTTTAGGAAAAGGCTGGGCAGCCCCCTGTCTGGAGTGGTCGAGGGCATGGGGTCAAAACGTCACGGCTGCGTCACGTGTCGGGATGTTTTCCCCTTTGCTAAACGGGGCACGTGGCCAGCACCTGACACATCTGGCCTGCAGGACGGGAGTCTGCCAGCCCTGGTCTACGGCCTCCTGCGTCCGAGGGGGTTGGGCTAGAAGGCTGATTGATGGACTTGAAAGGGGGAAACTCTTCAAGCTGATTCATTTCTGTAAAAGCAGAGGAAATAAATGGAGTGGGGGGTGTGACTGGAGTTTGGCATTTCTTTTGCTAACCTCCCCCCACCCAGCTCGCCTCCTTTCTTGATTGTGGCAAGATTGGGGGAGAACTGACCTTCAGTTCTGGTTGGTTGGGGGGGGTGTTGGGGGAAGCCCCTAAGAGAAATGTCCCTGACTGCTGGGGCCAACTAGTGCCAAGTGGCATCTGCCTGGCAAGCCAGGGAGGGTGGCCAAAGGCTGAGGGCAGTTCAGGGAGCCCAGCCTGGCCGGCAAAGTCCACCATTGGGGGTGAGGGGGCTGTTGGAGAGAGCAGCCGGCCGGGAGGGGACGGAAGCAGCCAGACAGAGGAGCTTTGACCGGAAGGGTTGAGCTGGTGGCTCTCTTGGTTCTTCAAACTCTGGTGCTGATCTCACATTTTCAGATGGCCGAGACCCCTGGCAGTGAGCCATCGGCAGTGCCCTGTGCTGCAGGTACAGTAGCTTTTGAGGAGCTATTAGCTCTGCCTGGCCCAAAATCCCCCGTCGAGCAGCTGCCTTTGGGGAATCGGCCGCTCTTCTTCCTGGCCCTCCAGAGTGCAGAGAGGTGGGTGGCCGCAGGCTTGGCCTCCCCTGGCCCTGGACGAGGCGGCTGGGCAGGGAAGGCTTCTCCACGTCCCAGGTCCACCCCCTGTTCTGTTTGTGGGGGAAGAGAGTTTCTTGAGGAGGGAGATGGGCAGGGAAGCTCTTTGTTCTGGAACTGGCAACCCGCGGAGTCTCGGGCTTTGGGCAGGCAGGAGCCCTAATCTTCCCTTCTCCTAACCATGCCAGGCCTCCTCTGGGCCGGAGCCAACCAGGGAGGATGCAGGAAGCCTCCAAGCGTCACCGTGAAGGAAGAAGAGGCGAATCTCCCACCTGAGAAGACTCGGCCCCATTTGCTTTGAGACAGAGCTCTTCAGGACAACGTGGCCTTCGTTCCTCTCCTCCTCTTCCTCCTCTCCTCTTTGGAGCTTTGGCCTTGAAATGCAGCTCTTGAAGGGAGCAAAAGTCGGGGGACCATCCCCATCGCCGGGAGCTTAACGGGGGAGAGCTAGAAATGGGTGGCATTGGGGGGCGGAATCGCCTGCCGGTGGTTACAAGCAAGGGAAGAGGGCTTCGAAGCCCCAGGCCCCCCTCCTGTCCACAGCTGCTGAAGGAGGAGGGGAAACGCGCCGACAATCGCTGGGCAACCTTCTGCAAATGGTCCATTCCATTGTATTCTCTACAGTTCTGTGAATTCTCTAGGCAAAACTGGCTGGGGAATTCTGGGATTTGAAGTCTGCCAGGCTTAAAGTGGCCAAGGCTGGAGACCCCTGCCCTAGATTAGCCTTTTGAAGATAACCTTCAGTAAGTTACATATAAGTGGACTTCCAATCCCCAGAATTCTCCAGCCAGCATGCATTCAAGTCCCACGTCTTCAAGTTGACCACATGCCTTAAGTAGCCGTGGTTGAGAAATGCAGATTATGGTGATGGTATTTCCAGTTGGAAAAGGGAAAAGTTCCTCTGAACTTTTAAACTGCAAATAGAAACCATTTTTTTTTCCTGTAAGCAATTAGGGAAGCTTTTTCCCCCCTCTGCTTGTTACCGTATTCAGTGGCCTACAGTGGATTTCTTCAGTAGCGTTTGTTATTTGCTCTGATATGTGTTGTTTCAGGGTTCATCTTTATCAGGGTTACTTTGCACAATTACTGTTTTTTTTTTAAAAAAAGGTTGTTTCTCAAAATCAAGACAAGGACTGTCAACCCGTAAATGGCATATAAATAATAGAATAATAAAACAACTGACTGCATGAAAAGGCTCTTTTATGAGCTGGGTTGGGCAATGCGGAGCAGAAGCAGAGGGTTCAGTCTCTGCTAAGTAACAAGGGGACGGTTGGTAAAGCTTTCGATAACCCGCCTGGTGACCTCCGACCCCGCCGAGGCCAGCATGCCGGCTTCACCATCCCTTCCGTACAACCAGGAATCGGGTTGGCAGGGCCATCGGTTCCCTCCCGGTGCCACTTGGGACCCATTCAGCTTCCTAGGGAAGTTTTCTCGAAGGGCACCTGCTGCCCTTTGCCCTGAATGGGGGAGCATCGCGTTTGGGGAGGAATGCGGGTGAGTGGAAGCCAGCATTTCATGGGGGGTCTTGGCTTGAAGCGGCCTCCCAGCGGCCCCTGGAGCCCGGCGGACTTCAACTCCCAGAATTCCCCGGCCAGCTTTCCCGGGAGGGGCGCCCCCGGTCGGAGAGGCCTGTCCCGGAAGCGAGGCGGACTCCAACTCCCGAGAGGCGCTGCTCCGGAAGGCCGCCTCCCCTCGGCCCGGGCGCTCTTCGGGCCCGCTCTCGCTCCGGGCGCGGGCGCGCAGCATGGACGAGCGGCAGGCGCAGGAGCTGCTGGGCTTCCTCCGGCCCGAGGCCCGCGGAGACCTGAAGGGCCGCGCGCTGCGCTTCCTGCTGGGGCTGACGGGGGGCGCCGAGGGCCGCCGCCTCCTGCTGGCCCAGCCGGGCCTCCTGGCGGCGCTGCTGGCGCTGACCGGCGAGCCGAGCGCGGAGCTGGCCGAGCCGGCCTTCCACGCGCTGCTCAACCTGGCGGCGGAGCCGGGGGCGGCCGGGGCGCTGCGGGCGGGGCTGCCGGGCCTGCTGCGCCGCCTGCTCGACCCCGCCTTCCCGCGGCCCGGCCTGGCCTGCGCGCTCCTGGCCAACTGCTCGCGCGAGGAGGGGCCCTGCCGGGAGCTGCTGGGCTTGCCGGCGGCGGGGCGGCGGCGGCGCGGGGCTGGGCCCGCTGCTGGAGGCCTTCTGCGCCGCGGACCCGCGTGGGGCGGCTTCTGGACCACCTAGCTGGGCCCGGCTGTGGGCCACACCTGAGCACGGTTGCACGAGTGCCCGCGACGCCCTGCTGGTAGCGCTAACCGGAGTGAGGGGCCGGGGGGGCGGGCGGTGCCGGGGCGCCGGACCGGCGCGCGCGCGCTGAGCGGCCTACTTCCGCAGGGCGCTCGGCGGTAGGCTGCTGCCTTCACGCGGACGCGGGCTCGGCGGCCCGGCGGCGCGGCGTGGCCGGGACGCTGGGAACTGCTGCCTTCGACCCCTGAGTGCCGCCGGCCCCGCTTCGGGTGCGGGCGGGGAGCGCCGGTCGGACCCCGGGTCACGGGCGTCTGCCTGCCTGCCTTTCAGGGCACCGAGAGTGGCTGCTGAGCGAGCAGGTGGACCTCCTGCCCGCCTCCTCCTGCCCTTGGCCGGCCCCGAGGAGCTCCGGAGGACGAGATGCAAGTGGTGGCCTCCGGCGGGGGGGGGAACCGCCACGGGCGCTGGGGGTCTGCCTGGACTGAGCCCCCCTCCCCTCCCCCCCAGGGCTGCCCCTGGATCTGCAGTACTTGCCGGCCGAGAAGCAGCGGGAGCCGGAAGCCGACATCCGGCAGATGCTCCTGGAGACCCTCCTGCTGGTCGGTGGGCAGGCCGGGCGCGGGGAGGCTCCCTGGGCCCCAGAAACGGCCAAGGCCCCCCTCGGTTTCCCCCCAGATCTGCAGGCATCCAGTCTCCCTCCCCCGTGGGGAAGAGGCGCCCTTTGCCTCCTGGCTTGCCTGCTTGCTTGCACCAGTTGCGCTGTGGGGTTGGGTGGCAAAGGCCTGGAAGACCCAGGCCGGTTCCTCACCCCCCCCCCCCNCCCCCCAAGCCAGGCTGCTGTATTCCCTTTCTGACCCTGGGCAAGAGATCCAGAGGTTTTCTCCCCCAACAAAGCCGCCTTTCACCCTCCCGGAGATGCGGGATGCACTCCAGGCCAAGGGCTTCCCCGTAGCGAGTGACCCCACCCCCCCTTTGACAGCTCACAGCCACCAAACCGGGACGGCTCCTGGTGCGAGAGAAGGGCACCTACTTTGTCCTGCGAGAGTTGCACAGATGGGAAGAGGACCGTGGGGTCCGCGCTGCCTGTGAAAAGCTGATCCAGGTGAGTGGGGAGCCAAGTGGGCCTCTGGACCCTCCCCTCATGCGGGGGGGGGGGGNCATGGGGGGGGGGGGGAGAATTTGGGGCCTCAGCCAGTTTGCCCTGAACAGGTCCTGATTGGTGATGAGCCCGAGGCTGGGATGGAAAACCTGCTGGAGGTGAAGGTCCCCACAGAGGTGGAGCAGCAGCTGCAGCGCCTGGACCAGCAGGAGGAGGAGGAGGCCTTGCTGGGAAGACTTGTATGAAAGTGGAAGGAACTCCCCCCCTCCAGTGGTGGGGGAGAAAGAACTTCCTTCTTTGTGGCTGGTCTTGGCATTTGGGCACCAAAATCCTAGCCCCTCCTTGGCTGCCAAAGGTGCTCCTTGGCATGGCCTAATGACTGAGGGTCCCATGAAGGCCGTTACTCTGCAGCCTGGGCAAGTGAGCTGGCATCCCTTCAGCCCCAGAAAGAGGGGAGGGAAGGGGGGGCTGGAGCTCCTCAATAAAGGCTGCGGTGCACTTTTCCTCATGCCTCGAACCTCCTGCCTCGCTCGGAATTGGGCAACTGCTCCAGGTGCTTCTGGCTGTCCCTGGTCCCATGTTGTAGGGGCACAGGGGGTGAGGGAGCTTGAGTGGGCACTTTCTCTGATCTGCAGGGGAAAGGGTCCCTCCCTGGCTGGGGAGGGAGGGAGGGGTGAGGACCGACGGGCGAAATGAACTCCCCCCTTCGTCGGAGACGAGAGACCTTCCCCGTCCAGTACCAGTTTCCATTGAAACCGGGCACAGGGCAAAAGGGGGGCAGGGTGAGGACCCCGGCTGCTTTCAGGGCAGGAATCCAGCCAGCCAAGACCTTTGCTGTTGGCCCCCTGCTGGAGACTCCCCGGGCCGGGGTGGGGAGGGTGGACCCCGCAGGGGAAGGTCTCTGGCAGCTTGGGAGACAGAAGGCCTGGCACTGCTTTCCTCGGTGGTTCTGCAGGCTCCCCCACACACACACAGTCAAACCCGTGAACCCGAGGTTTTCGGGACCTAACCCCCCCCGTACGAACCTCGAGACTGGCTTAGATGGGACCCCCAAACCATGGGGGGGGCATGAGGGGAAGCCCAATCCCCTTTTGAGAAAGCAGGGGGGCAGCAGCTGAAGTGACGCACAGCCAGCTGCAAGTTGGGGGCCGAAGGGCCCCACCATCCGCCCCGCCTGGGAAGAGCCGCGAGGGCGGGCCGGGCTCCAGCGCGGGGGGAACGGGCGTCAAGACAGCAGCAGCCGCACACAAAGCAACGGNCCACCATCCGCCCCGCCTGGGAAGAGCCGCGAGGGCGGGCCGGGCTCCAGCGCGGGGGGAACGGGCGTCAGACAGCAGCAGCCGCACACAAAGCAACGGTACACGGATGTATATGCAGAAAGCGCGGGGGAGCTTCGCGCGTGCCGACAGGCGAAGGGCGGCGCCGGGGCTCGGCCGGCCGCCTCTCAGGTCCGGGCGGCCGCGGGCATCGCAGCAGCCCGGGCGACTCTGACTGGCTTTCATGGGCTGGTCCGGCGGCGGCGGTGGGTTCCCGGGCGTCGGGCGGGCGCGTCACGGGCAGGGCGTCATGCTGCAGAGGGAGTGCACTTGCTTGGAGAGGCTGGCCGAGGCGCTGCCCAGGCGGGCGGGCGCCTTCTCCCCGAGCCGCTTGCTGGTCACGTAGGCGCTGGCCGAGAAGCCCGAGCCGGGCTTGCGGAAGTTGGGCAGGTGGTGGAAGGGCTGCAGGCTGGTCAGCAGGCTGGGCCGGTAGAGCGAGAGGCGCGGCGGGCGCTCCGTCTTGCGCGGCGAGGGCAGCTGCAGCACGCAGTTGGCCGGCGTGACCGGCGGGCTCTTCTTCTCGGCCTTGGCCCGGGCCGGGAAGGCTCCCGCGGCCGAGGAGGCGCGCGCCGGCGCCGGCAGGACCTTGGCCGGGCCCTCCGCGCTCTTGGCGGGGCTCTCGAGGTCCGGCAGCTGGGCCGAGGGGCCGCCCACCTCGCCTGCAACGAGACGGAGGGGAGGGCCGCCGGTCACGGCCTGGGAGCGCTGCCGGTCCCGTCGAGGGTGGGCCGGGCTGCCGACGCCCGCTTTGCCCAGCGGGACCTGCGGCGGCTTGTCCCGCAGCCGCCTCTCCGGACGCCCCGCAGTACCTGATGCCGCCTGAGGCTTTTCCTGGCCCGCGGAGCCCTCCGGATGGACTCCCATGGAGCTCATCACCCGGTGGAAGATGGCGGAGGTAGCCGGGAGCATCCAGCGGTGGGTGGCCACCTGCTGCAACCCCAGGCGGGCCGCCGGCTTCAGCTGCAACAGGCCCTCGATGAGATTCTGGCACTCTGGGCAGCGGGGAGGGAGAAGGAGGAGACAAACTTGGGCGTTCCTGTCTGCTCATCCTGGGCGATATTGCAGATTAACAGAGTCGGAAGGGACCTTGGAGGTCATCTAGTCCAACCCCCGCCCAAGCAAGAGACCCTACACCCTCTCTGACAGAGGGCAGTCCGGTCTCTTCTTGAGCGCTTCCAAGGGTGATGACCTTCTGTTCCAGGGGTTGATTGCTCTCCCTGTCAGGACCTTTCTCTGCTCACAAGGCTGGCCTGACAACCAGCTGTGGGCTCAGCTGGCGCTTCCTGCACACCTTCCAGCAGCTGGAATTCAGGGCTAGATTCTCCACCCTCCAGGTCATGGTTGTCCCAGAGGGGCTTTTCCAAAAGGCAACTGGACTTTCTCAGCTTTTCCCTTTGAAAACTTTGTTTCTTAGAAGCAAAACACTTTCAAAGGGAAAAGAAAAAAGAAACCAGAGAAAGTCCAGCTGCCTTTTGGAAAAGCCCCTCTGGGCCTGGAGTTCAGGGCCTCCCCAGTGCAGCTGCTTGGAGGTTTCTTCTTTTGCCTCTCCGCTGCGACTTCCCACTGGCAGAATCTGCTCCAAAGCACAGACCAAGCCAAGCCCTCTCCCCCCTCCCTCCCCCACCCCGTGGCAGTCAGGTGTCCCTGGGGCTGTGGGGCTCTGCTCTGTGCTCCCCACCTCTCTGGGGGAGCTGTTGCTGTCAGCAGATGGGGGGGGCAGGGACCCCACTGGGGGAAGGAGAGCACTTGCCGCAGGATCTTCCTGCTCCCACCAAATGTCTTGACCAGCAGGGGCTGTGGCAGGACCGGCCATAGCCAGTCTGACCCTCTGGCCCTGCAGCCCCCTCCTTGGGGGGAATCCCTGGGCTTTACAGGCCCCCAGCAGAGCCCTGCCCCACTGCCTCAGGGCCAACTTCCGCCTCTCCCCAGGGCTTTTATGGGGTTGCCAAGGACCAGCCTCACGTGGATCTTAGTCCAAACCCACCTCTGGCAGCAGAGGGAAGAGCCAGCGGGAGGCGCCCTGTCCTCTGCCAACACTGTCGTGCCTGGGCACAGGTTGTGGGCCCAGGCAGAGTCTGTCCCCGTTCGTTGGGTGGGGCAGATGGGGACGAAGAGCCCTCCTGTCTCCGGCTGAGCCCCTGGGGACAGGGGCAGGGTGGGAGGTGAGACGTCCCTCGTACCTGGCGAGATGGGCTGCCGGAAGGCCAGGCCTTGCTTGATGACATGGATCATCTTGTGTGGCTGGCGCTCCTTGAAGGGGAGCTTCCCTGTCACCATGGCATAGAGGATGACCCCACTGCACGAGAGGAGGCGGTCAGGAGGGGCCCCTGGGTCAGCCCAGGCCCTGGTCACGCTGGGCCCCACCCCCGCTGTGCTTACAGGCTCCATAGGTCAGCCAGCTCCCCATTGTACTTCTTGCTCATGAGGATTTCGGGGGCAGTGTAGGCCACAGAGCCACAGAAGGTGCTCATTAGTGAATTCTTCAAGGAGTAGCGGTTGGCAAAGCCAAAATCTGCAAGGAGGGAGAGCCGTCAGCCCTGAGCCCAGCCCCCCAAAAGCAGGTAAATTTGTCCCCAGGTGTAAGAGAGACAGATTAGGACAGGGGTGCCAAACTCCCATCGTCACAGCATCATCACGTGATGCATTGCGACTTCCCCCCCTTCGCTAAACCGGGCTTGGGTGTGGTCAGCATGTGATGCATCCGGCGAGTTTGGCACCCCTGGACAAGGAGAAACGAGGGTGCATGGCAGGATGCAGAGCAATAAAGCGCCAGTGGAAGAGAGGCATGGGCGAAACAACGGCATTACAGAATAACAGTGGGAAGGGACCTTGGAGGTCTTCTAGTCCAACTCCTTACTCAAATAGGAGACCTTGTACCACTTCCAGACAAATGGCTGTCCAACCTCTTGAAAACATCCAGTGATGGATCCTCCATAACCTCGGGGGGGGGGGGAATTTCTCCTTAGCTCTAGGTTGCTTCTCTTCTTGGTTAGTTTCCATCTCTTGCTTCTTCTGCCTTCAGGTGCTTCAGGGCAGGGCAGGGGTCTCCAACCTTGGCCGCTTAATGCCTGGAGGACTTCAACTCCCAGAATTTCCCAGCCAGCTTTGCTGCAAAGACTTCCAGGCTTAAAGTGGCCAAGGTTGGAGACCCCTGCTTTAGGGAATAGACTGATCCCCTCCTCTTTGGGGATCCCCTCAGATACTGAGATGATAACTGAACTCTTGAGATGTTAACCTAGACCGGTGAGGAGGTTAGGGTGCCTCTACGATCCCCAAGTCCACAGCACTTCACAGATTAATTAACTTCCTTTGGGACTGGATCATGTCTTGCAAATGGCCAGGGAGAGACCAGCCTGCTGAAAGGAGAAACTGCCTGGCAGAGAATTGACACTGAGGCAGGAAAACCGTTCTGCATTTAAAGACAACCACAGCTTGATGTAGGGAGCCCAGATCATTTGGGCTCATTTGGGGAGGGTGCAAATTGACCCCTGGAGTTGCTCTGCATTGTTCTGCAATCCTGCCTAAATGCTTATTCTACTGTTGGCAGGAGGAGGCCACCCCATTCTTCTCTCTTCCAGGAAGGTAACTCACCTGTCAGTTTAATGAAGCCACGTTCATCCAATAAAATGTTCTCACACTTCAAATCTCTGTGGGGGAGAGAAGAAGAGTCCCATTTGTTGACCAACATGGATGATTCTTCACTTGCTTATTTAGCCAGAACAGGGGACAGTTTCGCCCAGTGTGCTGTCCAGCCAGTGTATGGGAATTGGATAGTTAGGTAGTAATTGTGAGCTGTCCCCTTAAGGGAATGCATCATGATAAATGTAGTTAAAGGTATCCTGGGAAATGTAGTTCATGTCACGTGGCCACATCTGTAATCCTGATTGGTCACTAGTTTGACTCTCGATGGGTTGGGGGAGTTTCTCTCACTTTTGCCTGAACTCCCTAACTCATGGCAGCTGCTTTCTATTGCTATGAGTTGGGTTAGGAGATAACCATCTTTTACAACAAAGCAGATATGCAAAGGATTGGTCATTAAAGAAGAACTTCATCACAAATGTGAGTTATGAGCATACCTGAGGAACCAATAAATGTACTTTGTTATGGATGTCTTGTTGAGTTTATCTATCTGTATCTGTACGGCTTATAAATCCACTACTGTGCAGAAGACAGAAAACCCAGGATTTGCCCCCCACCTGCCTTGCTTCACTACTATTGTAAAAATAATCATATAATCCAGGGGTTTGGGGGTGACTTGGCTTATGACCATCATGGCTTGCGACCAGAATTCTGGGCTCGACTGTGGTTGCAAAGCTGAGAGCTACCTGTAGTCCTATCCCTTGACTCTACTTCTTCTGTAAAGTCAGATTCACCACAGAGTTCTCTTGTTTCTTTTTAAAACAATTCAAACTTGGCTACTTAAGTCCTCTTTGGTGTAAAGAGATGCTTCTAGCTGTTCTGAATTTCTGTGCTTTTTAAAACATTTCTGATAGTGATCTCCAAGAAAAAATTCAACAAATACAAGACTAGAATCTTCCACTAATGCAGAATTTGCCTCCTTGTCAGAATTGCTAAAGTTCTCCATTTATCTGTAAGTTTATCTCCACCTGGCAATTACATAAAACAATTCGGAGAAAAGATGACTTGCTAGGCACCACCTGCACTTCTGGATGCTCTTCCTGATTCTGTGGGATTGTTTTTTGCGTTGAGATTTCCAGGCCACCAGCTGATGTGCTGGGACCAGTTTGCTGCCCCCCCCCCCAATTAGAGAGAGAGAATGATCTCACCCCTCTGTGGCTTCTCAAAGTGTCCTGCTCTAGATTGTAGCCCTGAGCAACAAGAATTGTGTTGCCTTGCACTGTTTTTCCTGCCCCCCACCCCCTGCATGGCTCTAGTTTCTGAGAGAGGATGCCAACCAGTCCTGACCAGCTCCTGCTGCTGTTTCTGGAGAGGCTTCTGGCCTCGGAGAACACCTGGCACATGCCACCGTCTCCCCCGCCCTGCCATAGCATCTCTTCGTTGTGTCCGCCTGCTTGTCTCACCTGTGGACAATGCCAACATTGTGACAATGGGCAACAGCGCTGACAATCTGTCGGAAAAGCCTCCGTGCCTCCTCCTCCTCCAGGCCTGGGTACTCCCTGCGGTCAGATGTAGCGTTGATGTGCTCCAGGAGGTCCCCCCGGGAGGCCAACTCCAGCACCAGGTAGGTGCGCTTGCTATTCCGATACATCTCATAGAGCTGGATCTGCAAGGCAGCCGAGCTTTGAGTGAGCATGCAGCCAGGCCTTCCCCTCCTTCCGCACTGACCTCTTGGCACCTTGCAATGCGGCCCTGATGCTCTGACACACCAGAATCCCTGTTGCTTTTGGGAGATTGCATGGTTCAGGCAGCAGCAGCAGCAGAAAGAGTGGGGAGGGAGCTTGGAGGCCTTTTAGTCCGGGGGGCTCCAACTGTGGCCACCTTAAGACTTGTGGACTTCAACTCCCAGAGTTCCTCAGGCAGCCCCTGCTCTAGAGCAGCGCCCTCCAAACTTGGCAACATTAAGACTTGGGAACTAGAACCAGGGGTGGGATTCAAATTTTTCTGTGGTTGTGGCTGGGTGGGCATGGCAATGAGACTGGGTGGGTGTGGCTTCTCCCCCTCTCCCCCCCCCGTGGTTTTTTTTTTTCCTTCCTGGGCCTCAGACAAGCCTTGGGAAGGGGCGTTTTTGCTCCCAGGAAGCTTCCCTGGGGCCCAGGAAGGCAAGGAACAGAGCGCAGGAGGGGTGCAGCACCACCACCGCACGCGCCCCTTTTTGCCTCCTGGACCTCAGGGAGGATGCCTGGGCGTAGCATTAAGACAGCCAGGGGGATCCTGGCACAGCTGATCGTTGGAACAGCTGATCATCGGGGGGAAGAAATACCTCAAGGAGTGATTGGGCGGGGGAGAACACAGTCAGCGATGTCACGCATGTGCAATAAGGAGTGAGTGGGTGGGGGAGGGGTGGGCGGAGTGGGGAGGGGCCAGCCAGGGTGACGATTTGCCGGTTCTCCGAACTGCACAGAATCGTAACAACTCGGTAGAATCCCACAATCCTGCAAGCCAGCATGCTGTGGGCGTTGCAGTCCGCCCAACCTGAAAGCCCCCGGAGTTGGGATGCGTCACTCCAGAGCGGCGGCTTCTCCGGGGCTTTTTCAGAAAACGCTTCCGTGCTGCGAATCAGATCCCCTCTTGTGTTGCACACGATGCCCCTTTTGCCGTTGGGGGCTCTCAGACACACTTTGGACCACTTGGGGTGCTTCCCTCGGGGGGGGGCACATCGGGGTTGGGGGTTCTCCTGCAGAGACTCACCACATTTAGGTGCTTGTAAGTCACATTCAGGGAGTAGATTTCTCTTGGAAGGAACTTCTTTGTGTATTCCACAGGTGCCTCTGCTGTTGAAATTATCTTTATAGCAACCTGTGGGGAGAGAAAGCAGAGCATAAAGCAGGTGCTGGGAAAGGTCCTCGGCCATGGATGAGTCAGCAGGACCTCCCTGACCAGGGCGTGTGAGCATCGTATTGGGTTTGGCAGCCCCAGAACAAAGCATCCTGAGCCACAGAACAAGAGAAGAAATGAGGCACCACACTAAAATAATCAATGGAATGCGATCAGTTTCAATAGTAAAATGAATTACCCAAATATTTAGGCTGTTTAAAAGCTTTTAAAAACACCAGGGAGCGGGAGGGTCTCTGGCAGAGCAGGTTGCTTGCTGCCTCTCTCTTCCAATGGACCTCCAGCTTTTGCACAGAACTGGAGGAAGGGGGCAAAGCCGTCCCGGAGTGAGCAAAGGACATGCAGGAAGGGGCTGGTGAAAGAGAGCGACCCCCATCTGCTGTGTACAAGCTGCATACGTGTGTGTGTGTGTGTGTGTGTGTGTGTGTGTGTGTGTGTGGTTTCAAAGGTGTTTCTTCAAAAGACCTGTGCACTTAAACTCCCAGAATTCAAAAGACAACAGAGGCATCTCCTGAGTAGCTGGATGTCCTCACGCGATGTCATCAGCAAATGGAGGAACCCAAGCCCGTTCTACGTAGATGTTAAATAGGATGGGGGTCAAGCCTGAGGCTCCCCATGGGCCATCTGGAACCCCCAAACCAAAAGGTCCCCTGAAGAAAGAGGGACCCTCCTGGGTGTGGGGGCAGCTGGAACGTTGGGAGTCATCCTGGAACCGCAGCCCTCCACACCCCTAAGCCTTAGATGATGGGGAGGGGTCTGGCTTGGACTTTCCAAAAGGCTCCAAATAATTCATTTCCCTCGTCCTCCGGAGCTCCTTGCAATTGAGGGTTCAAAAAAGCAAGAGATGCAGCTAGGCCCATATATGGAGGGTGGCCCAGAACCATCTCACCCCCCCAGATAGCAACCATTATGGTTATTTATTCTCTATTTACATTTGTCGGCCACTCCGTTCCAGTGGACTCTGGATCACCAATCAGCGGGACAGATGAAACGAGGATGAACCAGGGGAGAAGGCCGGCTGGCCAAGCTCAGGTCAGGGCTGGAGAGACTGGACAGAGGACCAGTTCCAAGAAAGCTGGGACGGAACCCCCCGCAGAAGGATTTGGGTGGGAGCACCTCTAGAAAAGCACCTCATCATCAGACGCCAGAAATGACAGAAAACAATTCAGAGTAGCAGATGGTCCATTCCGGGGCATTTCCCCCTCTGATCTGGTCCAAGGGAGCTGCTGCTCTCACTCTGGCCAAAGCTTAAAATGATGCCTCCTTGAGCCAGCAGGACAGGTGGGAAAGCCCAGCACAGCGTCCGGGATGCCTTTCACCTCAATTCCCCACCTTGGACGAAGGGCTGGCAGAAGGATCTGGAGATCAAGAGATCTCAGTCCAGAAAGCACTTGGTTCAAGAAGGCCTTTTGGGAAGGAGGATCTTGAAGAGGAAGGGAGAGCCACAGGACAGGACGTGAGAGCTTCAAACCAAGAATGATGGGCAGCAGCAGACCTTCATTTGCCGAATGGCCGGAAACTCTTCCGTCAGACTGAATAAGTGCCATTGAGTTGTGTTGACTGTCAATGGCTGAGGGAGAGACCTCCGGGAGTTCTTTGAGAGGTCCAACAGTGTCCCCCCCACAACTTATGAGCCCGTCCACCCACCCAGCCAGCCTCCTCCTGGTTGTCCCACTCTTCTCTTTCCATAATTGCATAACTATCTCCAAGTCAAACCTGCCTTCGTCCAGGTCAACTACTGAGAGGCGGAGGGTGAGATGGCAGGAGAGATGGCAGTGGGGCATAAGCAGGAGGGCAACCCCTCCCACTCCCGTCAGCCCTCCCTCCCCCCCTCGGGCTCACCATAGAGTGCCGCTTATTCCTGAGGTCTGAAGCCAGCTTGTAGTTCTGCATCATTTTCTCCTGGGTGGCGTAACCCAGATACACTTTGGAGAAAGCCCCCGACCCGATTTTTTTGGAAGAGAGGAGGTAGCCATTCTCCTTGCTTTCCCGGACCTGCTCCAAGAACGTCCTCCTGTCGGCCTCGCGCTTCGAGAAGCTCTTCATGGCCCCGAACTGGCCCAGGAGGGGGCGCCCTGGCGGCCGGGCTGAGGGGGCTGCTGGGGGAGGGGCTGCCGCAGGGCTGGGGGAGAGGCCGGCAGAAGCACAGTTGAGACAAACACATCAGCTCTGCAAGGGGGGCAAGCACAGCGTGTGGGTCCTTCTTAGCACGGCGCCCTTCTCATCTTCTGGGTGGGTGCTGCCACTGGCCAAGCACAAGGAGTGGCAGTCCAAGGGGTTCCTTGTTGCTCTGGACAGAGGAGTTTCCACAGTGACCAGCCGGCCCGGGCATTCTGGAGGCAGCCTTCTAGAACCGAGGCACAACAAGCAGTTGTAGAACTCCGGATCTCGGGTGGGGGGCCCACAGCTGGCCTGGACCTCCAACCCCACCCCTGCTGGCAGAAGGGCCCTTGGCAGAGGCCTCAGGAGCACCTCTCAGGCAGAGCTTCACAGAGGCCAGGTGAGTCCCAGGCTGGATTTATTCATATGGCTAAGCTGGGATGGGGTCTCTGGTCGCGGGGTTGAAACCACAAGGGTGAGCAAATTCAGGCACAGCGGTTGGCTTGAACACCAGGATCCTGTATCTGCAACCCCAGCCCAATATGAGCTTCTCAAGCAATCCGGATGAAGAAACTCGCCCATCCCGGGCCTGCCTATTTCCCCCTTCCGTTCAGTTGTGCCTGGATCTCAGAGACAGCATGGCAAGTCCCTGCAGTTTTTCAGAAGGGGTTGCCCTTGCCTTCTTCCTAGGGCTGAGAGTGAGCGACTGGCCACTCACTTGGCTTTGTAGTGTACCTAAGGCAGGACCAGAACTCACCATCTGCCAGTTCCTAGCCCAATGCCTTCACCATTGCACCAACCTGCTCTTGTGGCTGGCTTGGCTGAGGCCAAAGGTTGGCACAGATGGCTGCAGAGTTGCACCAGGGCTCTGTGCTCCCAAAGGGTGCCTTTTCTTCCTCAGAGCAGGATGAGGTCATGTGCGAGTGCTGCCTTTTGGGGAGCTCTGCTTTGCAAAAGCAGGAGAATCTACCAGGAATCCCATCTGAAGGTGGGAAGGGATCTGGCACTTGAGGAGAAGAGAGCCCAGAAAAGTGGGTGAAACAAACAGCACACGAGTTAACAGGGACAGGTGTCAAGTTCCGCACCTGGGCAGAAAATAGGAATGTAGAATTGTGCAACCTGACCAGCTGGGCGCACATGAAAGATGCTCAACGTGGCTCCCCCCCTAGTGATGCATCGGTTAAAAGGCGATGCTGCTGGTGTGGAGTCCGGATGATGGGATGTGATCACCCCACTCCACTATGGCCCCCTTGGGGTAGGGGCCCAGCCCCCCTCCCCCCAGCAGAGGGTGGCAACTTGGGGTGGTGAGGTCCTCGCTGGAGGCACATTGAAAGGGGGTGGTCTTTGGGTGACCTCAGAAGGGAAGACATTGCCCTGGGGGGCCAGGGGCTACAGAGCAGTTCAGGTAAGAGAGTCCCTCAAGGTAGAGGCCCCTTCCAAGCCCAATGTTATCCATCACCTGGAGGTTGGGAGCCACAGAGCGGGGTCCGGAGTTAGGGCAGGTGGTGGCCCCGGCCCTCACACGCTTGGCTGCCAGAGAGCAAAAGGGAGGGAGTCTGTGTGGGGTTTTGACCCCTGCTCCCTTGCAAGCCCCCCTCCAAAAGTCAATGACGGCTGGAAGGCGCTTCAGCAGCAGGCTGGGCTGGGTGACCCTGCGTCCCGGGGGGGGGGGGGGNGGGGGGGGGGGGGGAGACACGACTTCTCAAACAGGGGGGGAACTTTTGAAAGCACCCTCGCCCCAAACAGCGGGCGGGGTTGAAGGGGCAGGGCGGAAACCGAGCGGCGGTGAAGCTCTTCGCCCCGTTCCTGACGGGACGCGCTCCGGAAGCGGCTCCAGCCCGTCTGGGCTCCGGCTGGAGCTCCTGGGCAGGCGGTTGCACCGGCCCGCTCGGAAGCCCAGCCCGTGCAGAGGGCTCGGCAAACGCGCCACGCGCCACGGGGCGAGGCCGGGGCCGGACGCAGCGCAGGCGGACAGTCCCCTTCGGCTCTCTTGGGCCGGTCCCAGGCAGCCCGCGACCCGCCGGCCCCCCGACGTTCCCTGAACCGCTGAAGCCCTGCGGGCCCCGGGAGCCCCGCCCCGCGTCCGCCCGGGCACTGAGGGGCCGCCCCCCCGCCGACCGGCGCTCAGGGCCCGACGCGAGGAAGCCGCTCGCCACGGCGGTTGGAGCCCCTCGGGGCGCCTCCTCAGCCGGGGCTCCGGAGCAGCGGCGGAGCTCGGGCCGAGAAGCGGGAAGCCCCGGGCGGGTGGGGCGCGGAGGGTCCGAGGGCCCCGGGAATCGCGCCGGGAACGAGCGGGAGGCGGACGGCCAGCGCCTGACGGGAGCCCCGTGCCCTTGGGGCCGGGCGGGCCGAGGCCTCCCGCCGCGCCTCCCCTCGCCCGGAGAGCCCGGCCGCTTCGCTTCCCGGCGGGCGGGCGCAACGGAAGCGCCGCCAGTGGAGCCGCGCCGCCTCCTCCTCCTCCTCCTCGGGCAAAGAAACCCAACGAGCCGCCCGGGGCTGAGGGGGCGACCGGCGCCGGCTCCCCCTCGCTCCGTTTGCCCCGCCGGGACGGGAGGCCACGCGGGGATCCGGGCAGACCCGGCAGCGCAGCGGCCGAGCCCGCCCCCCGGAGACCGCGGAGGGGCGGGGCGGGGCGGGGGGCGGGGCCTCATCACGAGACCCTGGAGGGGCGGGGGCGAGTTGGCGCACGCGCGATAGCGACGGGCTGGCGCCCCGGAGCCGTCGCCTCTGCAACTGGGCGCCCGCGCTCTGGCGGGGGGTAAGTCTCGGGGGCGGGGCCTCCCCGGGGGGGCGTGGCCTCGGACACCCGGAAGCGCTGCTCCCGCCTGGGCGAGCGCGCGGCGGCCTCTCCCGCCCTCGCAGCAGCTGCCCCGGCCCGGAGGGTCCGCCCGCCGCCGGCTGAGCGGCGCTTCTCTGCCCCCGCAGGAGGCGCCGGGCTGCCCGCGAAGGGCGCCCTTGAGGCTTCTAGCCGGGCCCTTGGCGTCCCCGGAGCCCAGCAGGACCCGGAGCGGCGGCCGCCAAGCCGGAGCCGGGACCATGGCCGAGTCCCGCGTGAAAAGTAAGTGGGGGGGGGGGNGTGAAAAGTAAGGGGGGGGGGGGGAGGCTCCAGCTGCGCCGGCCGGGGAATTCTGGGAGTCCTGCGGGCTGACCGCGGCCAAGGTTGGAGGCGGGTCCCCGGATTCCCCGACCGGAGCGGCCCGGGGCAGCTTTGGGCCTTTGCCCTTGCCTGCCCCCCCCTTTGTGGTGGGGCAGCTGGAAGAATGTGGACTTGCTGGGGGATTCTGGGAGTTGAAGTGCACAACCTGCCCTGATAGGAAGACCAGGTAAACCTAAGAGGAGGTCAGGAGAACCTGGAGAGGAAGAGTGCAAAAAGGCAATGAAACACAAGATGGAGAAGTGACTTCCAGTCTCCTCCGTCTCATCTTCAGCCTTTCTTTTAAAGGGGCAGTTCCAGAAACTGCCTTTTCACTGTTTTCTGCATGCAGGGGTTCCAGTATTTGTATTCGCTGGCGTGGCTCTTAATGACTCTCTTCCTTCCCCTGGAGGGGGGCAGGGCCCGGCGGGGTCTCGGAAGGGGGGTCCCCACGTCTCCTGTGGGCAGGAAGGGGCCTCTCGCACTGGCTGGCTGCTCTGCCAACTTGCCATCTTGACAGAAAAAGTGGCATGGAGCTGGGGTGCCACTCTTCACACCTGGCCGACTAGGAGGTGAATTCACGCTTGCCTGGAGTAGCTGCTGAAGAGATCCCCACCACTTGTAACTCCCATCTGTTGTGGAGAGGAAGGGGAATTGCCTCGCGGTTACTTCAGCCGTGTCCTCATTCTCTTTCTGGTGTGCTTAACTATCGCGCAGGGTGACTAAGCGTGCAGAGCCCCTGTTTCCTTGGGAGTCGAGCGGGGCCCACAGCTTCCCCTGGGGCACTGGGGGTCCTGACAAAGGCCCCTTCCCTGGAGCCCACCTTCCCTTCCGGGCTCTACTGAGCTGTTCCCGAGGGGACGGCAAACTGGATGCCCCCAGCAGAGCAGAGACTGGGAAAGGCTGCCCAGAGTCCCCTGGCCAGGAAGGTTGGCTTCAGAGGAACTTGGTAAATGACAGGTAAAAGCAGGCGCTGCCTTTGCTGACAGCAATAAGTGGATAAGCCAAAGGAAGGTTTGGCTTCTCTAAAACTGGAGTGAGAGTGAGAGCTTTGAGCTCTCAGCCTGACGGAATCATGTATGTTTTGGTCAATGAAGGGACCCGTGGGGGCCTTCTCTGGACGGGCAGCCGTCTTTCCTAGCTCTGACTGCTTCTACTGACCGAAAAGGCAGACTGAGCACCTTCCTGTGGTTTCACACGAGGTTCCTGTTCTCCCTTTTTCTTTTGCCGTTAGAGGAAATTCTCTCTATTCTAAAAACATTGAGACGGGCCTTTCCATACTGCATGCAACTGATCAGGTTTGCTGTGAAGTTGCGCACAGCCAGGTTTTGACACAAACCAGCCCCCTGTATGAAGCGTTTAGCTGAGCCTCTCCCTTCTGGGACAGGCTCAGGTCCAGCTGCCTTGTTGCAGTCCTTGAGGAGTCCACGGAGAAGAGTCTTCCAGGCCGTACGGAGGTGCTTTTCTCAGGCAACTGGACTGTTTTTTCCCTTGGAAACAGTTCCTGGAGCAGCACCTAAGCTGGAGTGGCTCCTCCTCCCTGGCTTGCAGGGGTAGAGGTGGAGGTTCATCAGCACTGGAGGAATTGGGTGGCTTTAGTGAATTTAAACACATCAGAAGCACCATCTCTGATTTGCAAGGCTTGGTTTCAAATAGGAGCAGCTCTGGTCAGTCCCAAGTGCTGGCTGGCGCGGCTGAAAGGCCTGTGAGGACAGCCAGAGCTTGGGGGGGCCTTGAGCCCCGTCTGGATCTCGAGGGAGGCTCCCTCCAGGTGCCACGAGGAGGAGGAGGAGGAGGTGCTTCCTGCCATTGGCAGGCGGGAGGGAGGCGGAGGGAGTCACTCTGCCAGGCAGCCAAGCGGGAGCCACAGGAGATAGGTGTCCCTCAGCTAACCCAGCCTGGTTTTGCCATTCATTCTTTCCAAAATCTGTTTCTTCTTCCTTCCTTTCCTCCCTTGGTGAGCGGAGTGTTGGATCTGGGAACTCCCAACGACTAAAAGAAGATTGGCTGGGGAGATGATAGATATATATATATATTGTCATTCCATACTGCCTGGCCAGGCTGACCTTCCTGGCAGATGCAAATTAGGAAGGCACGAAGGGGTGAATTGCAGGAGCTCTTCTGCAGCCGGTGCTGAGCGGGGAGGGTGATATTCAGGCTTAGAAAACTTGCTTGGCTTTGCACTTTGCACATGCAGGAGCAGAGGAAACTTTCCAGGTGCACCTGGGACACCCTCCCCCCTGAGCAGCCCCCTCCCCTCCTCCGGGCAAAGCTGGCATCTCTCAGGGGATCCAGCCTTGGTGACCTGCTTCGAAAGTGCCCCCCTGGACTGTACTGGGCCCCGTGTCTCCATCCTTGCACAGCCTCCTCCTTGGGCCTGACTCCCCCTTGGTCGATCTGGAACTTACATGGAGGCCTCTTCGGTATGGCCCAGGAAGCCCCAGGCCCGCCACCCCCACCGCCCTGGCTGTGCAGGGCACATTAGGACGGCCTTGCTGCATCCTGCCCATTGCGGATCCTGTGACAGGAGGAGGGGGCCCTCTGGAGTTTGGGGGGGCAAGACCTGCTCCCCTGTTACAGGCCCTTCTTGCTCCGGATGCTGTCGAGGTCGCAGAATGCCGATTCTTCCGTCTGGGCAGCTGCGGCCTCGTGGTCTTGTGAAGGGTGAGGATTCGGGGTTGCCGTTATGCTTTGAGCTCCAGGCAGAGCCTGTTGACAGCCTTTTGCTGCTGCCTGGATCCCTTCGTGCCACACAGATCCTTCCGCAGCGCCCGAGTCTCGCTGTTCTCACTGTGCTGCACTCAGTCTTTTCCAGAGCGCCCCAGGGCTGCGTTCTCTGTCCGAGGGGGGCATCCAGGGGCTCCGGTCTTGCACCTGGGGGCACTTCCTTTTTATCTCCCATTTCTTGAATATTGTCTGTCGGACGGGGTTCAAAGGGCAGTGTCCACCTCTCCAGCTCTTTTCCTGCACTTAAAACTCTGAAGCCTTTGCTTCTTGAAATGCCGGCTCTGGTGCAGTTCCTGCCTCCTCTGGGACTCTGACAATTTGCCACGGCCAACTAGCTGCAGGACAAGAAGAGCTGCACTAATATCAAAGAAATAGTGGAATAGAATCGCTAAAGGGTGCTAAAAGAGGGAGAGAAATAAAATGTGCATGGCAAAAATTAAAATATTTTTACTTATTTTAAATAAATAGAATTGGTAAATTGTCCTGTGGCGAGTTGGCCGAGTTGGCTGTGGCGACTTGCCCTTCCCACTTCTTCCTGCCTCCCCTCTGGGAAGGGTATGCTGCATTGGTCATATCTCTTTTTCAAGAATTATGGGCACTGCTATCTAAGGAGGATTCAGAGAAGGCGAAAGAAGCCCAAGAAAGGCAACCAGGCTGATCAGGAAGTAGAGACGAAGTCCAGGAAAGGAACCAGGAAGGTTTAGTCTGGAGAAGGAAATGTGGTAACAGCCTGCATGTGACTAAAAGGGTGTCAGGTCTCCAACCTTGGCTGGCTGAGGAATTTTGGGAGTTGAAGTCCACAAGTCCTAAAGTTGCCCCAAGGGGGAGAGCCCTGTTAAAGAAGGGAATCCAAGACCCTTGGAGAACGCCTGCCTCTGTTTCCTGTCTGATGACCAACTGAAATCTAAACCTGGACGGGAAATTCTCCCACCTTTTCTGCATGATGGCTTGAACATGGCTGTCTTGTCTCCCAGCAGTCTGTGTCTTTACTGGATGTAGCATTCAGCATGTGACCAACTCCAAACAAAGAAGATGGTTTATCTTGCTTTTGAGAGTATTGTGCAAATAATCAGTGCTAGAAGTGGGATTTGCTCCCTGTTTATTCAGTGCCTTGTCCTGCCAGTGTTGGTTGTCTCCTTGGTAGCTCCTGCATGAGGGCATCGTTTTCTGCTTGATTGTTTGTTTGGTGTTAATCCCTGCTTATCTGAGTGTTGGCTCTTGGGGAAGTCCCGGGGTGCTTTTCCCAGAAGGCAGTGGGACTGTCCTGTATTTTCCCCATTGAAAATGTTTCTCTTCTCATCCAAGAAGCTTCAGGACTGGGAGAGCCATGACTTGGATGGCTGAGAATCTCCATAGGCACTGCTGGAGAAGGTGTATTCTGTGGTCTTTATGTGTCCTTCTTAGCTTTTTTTTAAAAAAAATCCCTTGTTTGAATGGTATGCAAATGTGATTTATCTCTTTGTGTCTCTTGGTGACTGAGGGTCAAACTTCGAGAAATCCCCTATTGTTTTTCAATTAACTTGGTCTAGGATGCTCATAGCTCCCCAGTTGAAACTACCATTGAGTCTGCCCACGTTTTATGGAGTTGGGGAGGTTTCATTGTGTCTCCTGACGGTAAGTCGGGGTTCCTGATTATCTGCTAGTCGCCTGCCTGCCTGCCTGTCCTACACAATGGCTTGAGCAGTCCTTCCACTGTGGGCAGTAGAGAACTCCTGTTTCTTACTTCTTGGGCTGCCGGGTGTTTTGCATTGCTTGAGATGTTTTGGAGGGGAGCAAATCCCACCCTATAGACCCATTGGGTTGGAAGGCATCTTGGAGGTCTTTCTAGTCCAATCTGGTCCCAAGGCAGGAGTCCTCAGACCATCCCAAACAAATGGTGGTCCAATCTCCGGTGATGGAGCACCACAACTCCAGGAGGCCAGCTGCCCGTTTGCTTATTCAGTCTCACTGTTGATTTTGGTTGCTCCTCTGTCTGCCTCTCCTGCAGAGACAAAGCAGCTGATGTGTTGCTCCAGCTGAGGCTGGAGGGGCTGGTGAAGAGCCCCAGCTGGATGCCCTTGACTGCCCTGAGGGCCCTCTGTCTGCAGATTGCAACAGCCTCCTCCTCAGAAGCACAGAGGCCGAGTATTGTGGGCTCAGGATACGGCCGCTCTTCCCAGCTCCTCCTCCTCCTCCTGGGCTCGGGTGTCCCTGGCATTTGGATTTGAATGGGGTTGTCTGGACCCCCTTTTTCAGTGAACAGCTTAAACTGACGTCCTGTACCATGGAACGTAGAGTAACAGAATTGGAAGGGACCTTGGAGGTCTTCTAGTCCTGTTCAAGCAGGAGATCCCTTGCAATTTCCAAACAAATGGCTATCCAATCCTAAAAACTTCCAGTGTTGGAGCATCCACACCTTCTGGAGGGAAGCCCTTCCCCTGGTTAATGGTGCTCCCTGTCAGGAAGTTTCTCCTGAGTTCCAGGCTGCTTCTCTCCTGGATGAGTTTCCACCTGTTGCTTCTTGCCCTGCCTTCAGGAGCATTGCAGAATAGCTGGACTCCCTCTTTTTTGGGGCAGCCCCTGAGATACTGGAAGATTGCTGTCATGTCCCCGCTAGTCCTTCTTTTCATTAGACTGGACGTGCCCAGTTCCTGCAACCGTTCTTCCTATGTTTCAGCCTCCAGGCCCCTCATCATCCTTTGGGCTCTTCTCTGCCCTCTTTCCAGAGTCTCAACGTCTTTTTGATGTTATGGTTGTCTGAGTAGCTCTTGGAGTATCTCCCTTGGAAAGCGCCTCGAAGGGCCCGGCGGTTGGTGTGGGTGGCCGAGAAACAGAGGCCCTTCCCTCTTGGTCCAGAGACATGGATGGCCAAACTGACCCCTGGACTTCCTTGCAATGTTTGCCCAGAAGGGCTTAAGAGGGGGCAGCTGGTGGCAGCCGGGCCAGAGGGCGCTGGGCAGGAGGGTGAAGCCCCTCTGGCTCTCTTCCAGGGCTGGCCATGACTCTGATGGAGGCCACGGGCGACAAGGATCCCCTCGTCCAGGAGCAGATCTTCAGTGCCCTCTGTGCTTTGGGCCGGGCGGAGCCCGAGGAGATCTTGAACGCTTGCGAGGAGCACCTGCGGCAGCACGAGAAGGTGGGGCTCCCAGGAAGGCTGGTGCTGGTGGGCAGAAGGCTCCTTCTGGCTGGTGGGCGGGCGGGCGACGTAGCTCCAGGGAGCCGGTGCCAGGCGCAGGTTGGGGCTGCCTCACCTCTGCCCCCCTCCCTTCTTCCCAGCTGGCCCACCCACACCGGGTCATTCTCCTGAGGGCCATGGAAGCCGTGGTGAAGAGCAGCCTGGCTCAGCTGGACAAGAGCACGGCCAAGATCGTCATCTTCTTGGCCTCTAGCGAGATGACCAAGTCTAAGGTCAGCCTGGGGGCTGCTGGGGGGGCCCAGGTAGCTGAAGGGCTGGGGCCCTTTGGCCTTCCCACCTGGAGGCCCGGAGAGGGAGGGGCAGGGCCTGTCAGGGGGTCCTGGGCCTCTTTTGGACCTCCTGGCCTGGGTTGCTGCTCCTGTGGCTGCTCTGTTGGGTCGCCTGCTTCCCTGGGGGAGGACAGGGGATGTGAGGTGGAGCTTCAGGTTGAGCTGCTGGTCTTGGGCCTAGGAGGCTTTTCCAGAGTGGCAACAAGCTGCCAGCACCGTCCTGGTCGCCGTGGGGAGGCGTTTCATCAACCAGGTGATGGAGGAGATGCTGACCAAGTTCCAGCCAGGGGTCTTACCCCACTGCTTCGTGGTGCTGACCTTCGCCAACCTCTCGGTGACCAATGGTGGGTGTGCCCTCTTTGCCCCCAGGGGGAGGACCTGCAGCTGGGGAGGGGGGCCTTTGGGCCTCTGGTGGGCTCAGTGCTAAAGAAGGGAAGCAAAGAGGCAGCCTGGCCCTCTGCCACCTGCATTGCCAGGTCATCCCAGGGTCCCTTGGCAGAGGGTCCAAAGCTCCTTGGACATCGTGGCGCAGCTCCTCCTCCAGGCTCTGCCCATGAAGGGACAGGTGGCCCCGGGGGGGGGGGGGGNTTGGGTTTTTTTTTTTGCATTTTCAGTGATTTAGAGGGATCTGAGCCTCTTAAAATGCCTGTTGGGAGCTCCCTGGAGTTTTGAGGAGGGAGGGATGTAGAAACAATTGGAAATGAATTTAACCCCCCCAAAAAAGCATTTTGGAGAAGACTCACACGATGGGAGATGCCTGTCGAGGTTCAGCTGCATAAAACTCCCGTGAAGGAGTGAGCCTTAGATGCTGTTCTTTGTATCCCTTCAAGTTGTCAGTTCAAATGATGCTCCGTCTGTAGAACGTCTGAAGGCCACGGGGGGGGGGGGTNCGGGGGGGGGGGGATTATTTGCCCAGCATGGGGCATATCATATACGTGGCCTAGCAATTAACAGGTCACCTGGATTAGAGGAAGCGAAGGTGTGGGGGATGCTTCGGTGCTCCTCTGCCCTTCCTGTCAGGGGTGGCAGCACCTGCTGGGGGGGGGCTTCGGTTTGAACCCTCTCCATCTTCTCCCCCTCCAAGTGTTCGGGATGGTCCCCTTCCTCAACTCCATCCTGGGGACAATGCTGCCCATGCTGCCCATGGCCAGGCAGGACAACACGAAGTCCGTCTTCTGCTACGGTAAGAAAGGCATTTAATAAAGGCGGCTAGAATTGTCTATGCGCAAAAGTGGAAAAATGGTATTATACCGTCTGGGGAAAGTGTGATCAAGAAAGTGTTAGAGTTTGCCGAGATGGATGGGCCGACCATGGAAATAAAAGACAGAGGAGAAACCAAAGATATTTGATTTGGAACGCGTGGCATCGTTGGTGAAGTAGTAGATGTAAAGATATTACAGAGGAACAATATATATATAAGGGGGTGTGTGTGTGCGTGTGTGTGTGATTAAAATGTATGTAAAGCATAAGAATACCGATCCCAAAAAGTTGCAAAGAATGAAAGTGGCCTTATAAAATGAGGAAGATGGTTTATAAAAATAACATGAAAAAAGAAGAAGAAAGAAAGGCAGCCATGTCTCCTTGCTGGATGGGGGGCTTCAGCGCTCTTTGCTGGGCCCAGCGGTGGCGGCCAGGTCTCCCCCTTGGTCAGCATTTGGGTCCTGCTGTCCTTCGTGCTTATTCACCAGACAGTGGAGGGAGCCCATTTTACCTGTCCGATCCTTAGTGCCCCCCCTCCCCATTTTCTGCCTCTTTCGCTTGTCTCGGCCCCAAACTAGTAAAACTGGCTGCCCACCGGACAGGACCGCTTTTGCGGGGGGGGGGACTCCCATTTGGGGCTTCCTGGGCTGTGGAGAGGCGTGGAAAGGGCTTTTAGCCCAACAGCCGCACCCCAAATCATCTGCTGGGGGGAGGCCGGGACATCCAAGGGCTTCCGGGTTGGGGGGGTGATTCTGGCCGCTGCCCTTTGGGGTCTTTTGGGCTCTTCTGCTGAGGGTCCCCTGCAGGGCTTGGGGAGTTTTCCAGGTTGGGTTGCCAGGATGAGCTTCCCACCCGAGCCTTTGAGGAGCAGGAAGGAGAACCCCCTCTTCCCTTCCTGGGGGAGAGTGTCCTCCTTCCTTGCCCCTCCCCCTCTGGTCTCTGGGAGGAGGGCAGGAAAGGACCCAAACTGTGAATGGTGGACGGTGGAGGGAAGGAGGCCGGTGAGCCTCCTGGAGAGAAGCTTGGGAACCGCCTGCTGATCCTTGGAGGGCTGCCCCAGAGACGAGGGGGTTGGCCTCTCCCGCAAAGCCCCCCNGTGAGCCTCCTGGAGAGAAGCTTGGGAACCGCCTGCTGATCCTTGGAGGGCTGCCCCAGAGACGAAGGGGTTGGCCTCTCCCGCAAAGCCCCCCAGGGCAGGGCAAGAGGCCCCAGGTGGAGCTCCCGCTTGCCTCCAGGAGCTGGGGGCGCTTAAGAAGAGGTCGCACAGCCCTTGGACTGAGATGGCAGAGCGTCTCCTGCTTGAGCAGGGGGCTGGACTAGGAGATCTCCAGGGCCCCTTCCAGCCCTAGGAGCCCGGCGTATCATCCCTTGCGCAGCATTGCAGTACTTCAGTGAGAGCATCCTGGAGTACCTGGCCAACCTGGACAAGGCGCCGGACCCGACGGTGAGGCGAGACACCTTCTCCAGCGAAGTCTTCAGTGCCTACGAAGTCCTCTTCAACTGCTGGCTGCCGAGCAGGGAGGCCAAGGTGCGAAGGGGGGAGGAGCAGGAGGAGGGGGAGGGCCGGCCAGCTGGCCGAGGGGTGGGCTTGGGCTGGAGCTCAGTGCCAGCGGGGAGGGCTACAGATGGCCCAGCATTCTGGCCAGGAGACGAGAGGGGCGCATCCCGGAGAGGAGCCCCTGGGGTGACCGTCCCTCCTGCCTCCACAGGTGAGGCTGGCCGTGGTGGAGGCCCTGGGGCCCATGAGCCACCTGATGCCCAGTGAGAAGCTGGAGGAGCAGCTGCCCCGCCTGATCCCGGGCATCCTGGCCCTCTACCGGAAGCCGGCAGAGGCCTACTACATCTCCAAGGTGTGCTGGCGGGCAGGGCGACCCCAGCCGAGGCGGGCTTGGACCGAGGGAGGGCCTGAGTGGGGGGAGGGGGAGCCCTCGGCCCTTGAAGGGCGCATCTCCCTTGGCTCTTCATGTGCCCCACGGCCCTCGCAGTATTGACCGCCTGGCCTCCG
This sequence comes from Laticauda laticaudata, assembly GCA_004320025.1. Classification (NCBI taxonomy): domain Eukaryota; kingdom Metazoa; phylum Chordata; class Lepidosauria; order Squamata; family Elapidae; genus Laticauda; species Laticauda laticaudata. Next base: position 79,619 of record BHFT01024502.1, read on the forward strand.
GTCCCCGGCCGGAGTTTGGCAGCTGCGGTGGGGAGCGGGCAAAGGCCGGTTTTCAGGACACCGAGTTGAAGGGAGGCGGCTGCCTGTGGGTTGCCCCCTTCACCAGGGGCGGGGTGGGCAAGGCGCCCTCCATGGGCACGAAGAGGACAGCCGTGTCCTCCAGCACCTTCATGGCGTTGGCAGAGATTCTCTCCCTGGGACCCTCTCCAGGCAGTCCTCGACTTACGGCAATTCCTTTTGCCACCGTTCAGAGGTTGCAACAGCCTTGAAAGACCGGACCATTTTCCACACCACTGTGGTCCTGCCACCCAAATCCGGGCGCTTGGCAACCAGCATGGCCTTAAAACGGCCTTCCGACCATGGGGAAGCCAGTGTCGCTAACTGAACAAGTGCAGTGAATCGCTTAATGACTGTGGCCAGAAGGGTCGTAGATCTGGGCAAAGTGGCTCACTTGAGCCCGTCTCACTTGCCGACAGACCTGGCTAGGCTCCATTGTGGCTGCGCCGCCAAGGCCTGGGGGCTCCAGCCGAGGCTTCCGGGGGGAAGGTGGCCGGTCAGAGCAGGTTCTGCACGAGGAATCAGGACCTGAAACCTGCCAGTTTCTGCAGGCTCTGAATCCAGGAAGAGGAAACGCTGACTTGAGCCGCTGACTTGGGGGGCGGGGGGGGGGGGGGNGGGGGGGGAGACAGGGAGCTCCAGTGGCCTCGAGGGGGAGCCCTCGCCTCGCAGTCAGGAGGCTGTGAGTTCGATCCTAGGCAGAGGCTAATCTTTGGAAGAGACTCTCCTGCTCGAGCAGGGGGTTGGACTAGATGACCTCCAACTCTGTTGTTTGCTCTATGAATCTGCCCCCTCCCCCAGGGCAACTGATGAGGAGGGCTGAGGTGGGCGTGGAATGGCCGGGTCAGCTGCTCCTTCAAGGGAGGGGGGTGTAACTCTCCTCCCCCTTGGACAGAGCCTGTGCCAGATCCTGGAAGCCTCGGTCAATATCGGGAGCCGGACTCTGGACATGCAGCTGGACGTCCTCCTTGGGACCCTCCACCTCCAGGTAAGGGGAAGGGGTGGAGGGGGCCAGAGGAGCCGCCTTGCCTGGGCCTCCCGCCACGTGGCTGAGGTGGCACCCAGCGTGGCGGGACAGGCTCTTGCCCCCGTGCCTAGGGGCGCCTTGGGGGGCCAGGGGGGGTCCCAGCAGGACGACGGGCAGGAGCGTCTCGCTGGGAGCCGCCTGCCTTGTTGGGCTGCCCTTCGCCAGTGCTCCTCTCCCCCCACCGAGCAGCTCTGTGCCCCCCTGGATTCGTCCCAGTCCATCTCCCTGAAGAACCACAACGAGGTTCTCCGCTGCTTCACCGTCTTAGGTGAGTGGAGCTTCCGGGGGGNTTCCCTGACCGCTTGCTCGGATTTCTGCTCCCAAAGCTGGAGTCCAGCAACGAGAAGACGCGGCTGGGCACCCTGACGGTCCTGCGCCAGATCATCAACAGCGCCCGTAAGTGGGGGAGGGTGTCTGCCTTCGAGGGGGGAGGGGGAGGGGAAAGGCAGGATGAGGGAGGGGCGGCTTCCGGGGGTGTCAAGCCTGCCCCCTGCCCCTCCCCCCCGTCCCTTGATCTCCCCAATGGGTGACAGGCCTCCTCTGGCACCAGAGGGGCTTTGCTGGCAGGGGAGGGTCCCCAGGGGGCAGAGGTGCCTCTGTTCTTGGGGGGCATGGGGGGGTAGGAGGCGGCCTGGCCTTGAGCCTCTGCTCTGCTTCTGCCCAGCCGCTCAGATGGAATCCAAGAAGCCGTTTCCTCCCTGTCCTCATGAAGCTCCCCTGCTAGGACCCACAGCAATAAGTCAGCGAGGAGGAGGTAGGAGGAGGACGTGAGCAATAACGCCGGCACCCCCCCTCCAGGGAGGCCACTTAGCCCTTGTGGGACACGGGGGGGAGGGGGGGAGGGGTTCACCTTTGCCAGCTATTTCTTGAGAACTGGCCGGCTTCCTTGCCAGCCCTGGCAGCCTGGTGGCTTCCCTCCCTGTTGGGCTGCTGACCGCCTCACCTGGTCCAGGAGTTCTTCCCTCTCTGGAAGGGCCGCTTGATGTCCGCCGGAATGTGGTGCCAGCAGGAGAAGCCCAGCAGGGGCCCAGTTCTGTGCCAGCCTTGCTTGCGCTTAGCCAAGGGCTCCCTCCTCCTCCTGGAGCCCCTCCCAGGGGCCCAAAGCCGCCCAGCCGGCAGCGAGGAGGTCCTGGGCAACCCCCCTCCTTGCTTCCCTGCAGGTGAAACGGGCCTTGGTGCAGATGGTCAGTGCCATGGCCCACCACGGCTACCTGGAGCAGGCGGGCGGAGAAGCCCTGATCGAGTTCCTGGTCCGCCAGTGCGCCCTTCCTGCCGAGCAGGTGAGGGCCTGGGTGGCCGCTTGACCAGGAGTCAAATGCTCTGAAAGGGAGGCCGAGTTCCAGACCTGCCTCTGCTCCTCCTGCCCTGCGGATCAGCATTCGCGGCAGCCGACTGGCACCTGGAAGTGGCTGCACCTGCCAGCTCCCAGGAGAGCCTTCCAGCAGTCTTGGGGGTGGGGGAGGCTGGCCTTGAGCCGCCCTGCGTGGCTGGGCCAGGAAGGGCCCTGGGGGCTCCCCCCACCCGCTGGTTCTGCTGCCTTTGCTGGACCTCAGGCCAGCCGCGCCATCCTCCTGGGTGGGCCTCCCCCCCCACCTGGGGCATTGTCCCTCAACTCCCAAGAAGGATCCTGGGCTTGGGTCGGCAAGTAGGGCAGCAGGGGCCTGCATCAACGATTTGATGACACGCGCGACGAGCGCCCGTGTGCTCCTCGTGTGTAGATCAGTATCGCATGTATAGTATGTTATCTGCCGCGCGCGCGCGGCCGCGCGCGCGGAGCGCGGAGGACTCGGTAGACACGAGAGGAGTGACCGGACAGCCGAGGAGGAGAGATCGCCAATGACCGCTCTTCCTGCTCAGCAGCACCGTGGACCAGGATGGGAGATGTGAGCCACGCAGCGCGCGGAGAGGCGCACGCGCGCGCGAGTGACGGGCTGATCGTAGAGATTTGACTTAGAAGCGAAGCCTTCTCCGAGGAGAGAAGGGGCACTGCTTCCTTGCTCCCTGGAGCCATAGCGAGAGAGGTAATGGGCCTGTCCGTGGGGAGATAGCTGACCCTGCTCCGAAGGCACTAGGTCTTGGTGCTGTGTCCCCTCCCCATTGGTCAGGTACCTTCACTGGCCTATCCCTGCTGGGCCTTTGTGACCCGACCCTGTGGTCCGTATTCGGCACCTTCGTGGCTCCCTTTACCGGGATCATCCGTTAATAGAACGGTCAGCGACGGGCTTCTGTTGTCTTATATTACGCAGCATCAGCGCGCACTGTGCCGAGCGCCAGAAGCAGGACAGGGAACTCCCACCAGCGAGTTACCAGTCTTACGACAGAGTAGAGATGATTGAGAGTCTCGACCAAGTAGAGTGGTGGCCGCTAGGACCAGAGCGAGCGTAGCTCGGCGAGAGAGGAAAGAGTCCCTGGCTAAAGCACCAGACCGGCTCCGTAGAGGGGTGGGACAGAGGGGCTGGCTTCAGTGGTCTCGGGGAGCTGGCCATATTGGCCCTATCCTGGGGCAAGCCGAAGCCGCCCCCACTGGCCTTCTCCCAGTTCTCCCCCCCATTAGTGAGATACAGAGCTGGAGGTGGAGGGGCTTCCCTATGGCTCCTTGGGCCCCACCATTGAGATGGAGCAGCCTGGTCGGCTTTGCCCAGCCAGGGGGTACTGCGTCTGCCCAGTAGTGTGAGGGGTCCTTGATAGGAACTTCAGGCATCTTTATCCTGGGGCCTAGCCTTGGGGGAGAGCCCACCAACTCCTGACCTGAGGGACATTGATTGCCTTGCTTGCAGGGAAACCTCCGATCCACGCCATGCTCTGATGTCGTCGGCTGCTGGGTGGTGGGGGGTGGTGGGGGAGTAGGCCAGCCCTCCGCTTGGGGGCCCAAGAGGTGGGGGGATGGGAGGGGTTGAATCTGACTGGGAGGGGGCAGATGGGAAGAAAACTCGGTGTCCCCACCTTTGGGGTTATTCTGCTCTGCCTTGCTCCTGGGGAGGGGCATTCGGGTGGTGGCCAGCCTTCACACTCGCCTTACCTCCCTCTGGACCATCTCCCAGTCCAGGGGCTTGGGACCCCCTCTGCTCTGGCCAGCACACCCCGCAAGACGCAATCCCACCCTCTGCTCCCCCCAACGCTAGATGCGTGGCCTCTCCAGCCTTCCTGGGGGGGGGCGTGGGGGCGGGGGCCCTGCAGCCTGATGCTCGTCTCTGCGCCTGAGCGTCACCCAGGCAGCCGGAGCCCCTCTGGACGATACAGCAGCCACTCGCCTGCTCTGCTGCAGCACCTGGAAGGTAAGGCCGGAGGAGGTGCCCCCCCCAAGTCACACCAGGGTCCCTCCCAGTTTTCTTCTCACTGCAGCCAGAAGATGCCACCCCTCCCCCCTTTTGGGACCCTCCCTGGAAACAGGATGGACCGAAATGGCCTCGGTTGGTGGTTGGGCTGCTTAAGGGAGGGGCCTCCTCCTCCCCCCCCATCAAAGGTGGGCCTCCTTCCTTTAGGTGTGGAGGGGGAGGGGGACTGGGCTCAGCTCAGTGGGGGCTATGGGGGGCTGGGTCTCCCGCCACTGCTTTGCCTTTCCAGCTACCACGGAGGCTTCCCTGTCTCTGAAGGACTGGCAGGACCAGCTGCTCCAGGTGAGCCTCCCCAACCCCCACCTGGGGAAAGCTGGAAGGGGAGGCCTGGCCCGGGGAGCCAAGGGGAGGCCACGACATCCCCCCTCTAGCCCCTCTGACTGGGCATCTCCTCCAAGGGCTGCCCTGCAGCTGATCGAATACATTTGTAGGGCCATGCAGCTCGCAGGTGGCGACTTCCGCACCACCTTTGTAAGAAAGAAGGAAGTTCAAAAATAAAATAGTATATAAGATGCTCAAAGGTTTCACAAACGGGGGTTGGATTGGATGACCTGCAGGGTCCCTTCCAATTCCAGTTCTGCTATCAAATACCTTCAGCCTCATCAAGGAGATAAAAGCCCCGGGAAGAGCGATTGAGGGTCCCTGAGTCCTTGGGGGGGGGGGG